>KI915054.1:709264-803877 GCA_000473445.2 Anopheles farauti
GAGAGAGAGAGAGGGAGAGAGAGAGGGAGAGAGAGAGAGAGGGAGAGGGAGAGGGAGAGGGAGACAGACAAGGAGCGGAAGAGGGAGAGGGAGAGATGATAACATGATAAGATGACGGAACGACGGATGAACCACTGAATGGTCCAGGCGTTTTTTTAATAGGGTAATTTTTCATGTTAAAAATTTTTCATTTTTTTAACATCTGTAAACGGTGTTATACATGTTACATTTGTACAGTATGTTTTGTATATTTTTTCTATGATTTTTTTATGGCAGAAATGACAAATGACTTTTTTTTGAAAATGAACACGTTTTGCGTGCAAACAATTAGTTGGCGGGAAATTATCGAAATTAGAGTCGGTACCCGAAAACCTTTCCTATCATTAGTAGGCCATGTGTATAATAATGTAGAACTTTCAACTGTGATGCATCGGTGCCATTATTATCAGTTGAAGATCGATACTGTTGAATAGTTTCAAGATTTGTTTCCTTTTATCGGTCTTTCAACTTGTCGCAAGCATAAAATTGTTGCTTTCGTTGTCTCCTTGCTTCTTAAATATTATTCGGGGTATGAGGTGGAGTGTCATAATCATAACTTATCAAAACTTCAATCAATACTATTATTAATAATTTAATCATTACCAACTTTCTTACCGTTTATTATCTCTCTGGAAACAGAAAACAGTCAAACCGAAGGATGAATCTGAAATCTGGCACACGGTCGGAATTTTTAAAACAGTCAACCACACCGTTTCTAACTACATCGACGCGAACGAATGGGACAGTGCGATCGATGGCGAAATGCTGTCAGCCGACAACATACCTGATCTGACGGAACTGAAGCGAATAAATTTGGAACCCGGTTGTGCCTATCGGTTCCGCGTGGCAGCTATCAACAGCTGTGGTCGCGGTGAGTGGAGCGACGTGTCACCATTCAAGACATGTCTGCCAGGCTTCCCGGGTGCACCGTCAGCGATCAAGATTTCCAAGTCACCGGAAGGAGCCCACTTGTCGTGGGAACCGCCACCATCGACCACAGGCGATATTCTAGAGTACTCCGTCTACCTGGCAGTCAAATCGCAGAGCGCGACGAAGGACAAATCGACTACCACGTCTGCTGCTCAGCTCGCGTTCGTGCGAGTGTACTGTGGCTCCAACAACCAGTGCACGGTACTCAACTCTTCCCTGCAGACGGCGCATGTGGACTTCACCTCGAAACCGGCCATCATCTTCCGCATCGCAGCGCGTAATGACAAAGGTTATGGGCCCGCGACGCAGGTTAGGTGGCTGCAAGGTAAGTGTACTATGCGAAGGATTTTCTTTCCGAAAAAGTTTCGCTAATTGTGACAAACCTACTTCGTTTTCCATTTCCCTCCTCCTCGATAGATCCACAACTTTCAAAGACAATCCCGATGATGATTGCTGGCAGCGGCACAGGAGGACCGGGTCAGCCCGGCAATGCTGGAAAACGATTGAACGAAAAGTCGGCAGCGGCTGGGATCGGAAATAAACGGGCCAAACTGGGAACATCATCATCGGGAGCGATGATACTCTCACCGCAGCATAATCACTAATCGCGTTTAGCTGTCACCCACTTACGCGCATTAACACACAGGCATCTCCATGAGATTGATGTGATAAGAAAACGGTGTGCCGGGAGTCGGGATAACGCTGGCTTGATATGAAACACCGCGCAAGCGTGTTCGTAAGAACCATGAGAGTCACGGTAAATGTATGTAATAAGGTAAATTTAACGATTTTTTCTACAATCTCGATAAAACTTTTCGAGTTTTATCTTGTGGAATGCCAGTTGTAGCTGCGAGTTTGAAGAAGAAGGATGTTATTTGCAATGAATTTGATTTCTATTATTAATGTTCCATAAGCTAGGGACTCTTCGTTTTATTGGTTAGATATAGCTAAATGATAAGTTGCTTGTGCTGATAAAAATTCTTGTTCGTTAAAGCACTGCTGTACTGGAAGAAGCTTTAGCCTCCTTTCAAAACTTGGGTGCCCGACAGTAATTTTCTTTTCGTGTCATTTTATGGGCGTTGCCTTATTATCTAACATAGAATAGCGTATTGTAGCGCCAGTGGTGTAACGATTGCAACCGAGTGAAGCGCACTGTTCTTTGAACCTTTGGTGCTGATATATTCACAGCAATGTTTTACGTCTTAAACATCAATTACTGTTTCTTAAATGCACACCGAAGCAGCAGCACGTTCCCTTGTAGATGACGTAGAAATGTCTGCTCATGTCGACAGATATCATTCAATTTTATTATACACAGTCACAATTCATACTGAATGTGCGGGCGTGCGATGGTTGTTTCCTTCCGTGTTCGTCGTGAAAGGATTGTGTAAATCGGATGAAAGGGCGGATAATAGTTGCGGCTAGGTAAAAAAGAAAAAGTAAAACGCCAAAACAGACGTGACGATGAAGGAGACACAGTAGGCGTTTTTGTTAGACTCCATCCCGAAATTGGGTTTCTATCAGTCTGAGTAGGCGGTGCACAATAACTTGACGGGGACATGAAAGTCAATAATACATACATACCCCAATTGCGTTTCACACTCTCTGCTTCCATTTAATTTACAATGCTTGCAATTTATAACGATTTAGGGTAGTGAAAAGGAATCGTGTAGGTGCAGTGGCAGCGACGGAGAAGAATCGGTGCGGCGCGGATACAACTGTACAGCGTCCTGTGTCGTTTCATTTTGTACCATACATAAGAGTATAGCTACTATCCTCAATCATTTTGCTTGTTTTATTTTTTTTCCGATGAATATTGTATAATGTCAGAAATGTTGCTCTTCATCTGGGAAAATGATGCTGCCAACTATTGCGAATTAGGCAAAATCACACACAGTACATTAGGTGCCGAGAAAGGCGTATCCAGTTTGCCGCAGGAGTTTGCTCGCAAGATGGGCAGGAACTCTATTTTTTCAGAGACCACTGAATTTACATCATTTGCGATATTGACGAAAATTAGGAAAATATAATTTTCAGGGGGTGTAACAATGCTGTACAATAACACAGGCAACAAATGGGTGTTACGTTAATGTAGAAGATGCTTTTCATTTAATTCATTTTACTATCAAATTGTCTCGCGCTTTTGTAAACACTGATAGGAGAAGGAATCCATTTACGGTGTGAACAGTCGAGACATTTATCGAAAGTGTAACAATTCTATATCGATATAAACATAATAGTAAAAACGAGAGACATTTTTTGCTACGCATGATTTCGATAAGATTTTATTTTTTAACATTTTTACTGTGTATGAAATGGTTCATGTGAGGGGTTTCTTTCTGTTATTGGTAATAAGCAGCAGTAAAGAATGCAATGAGGGAAACGTTTATATTCACTTTTAGCGCGATCTTGTACAATATTGCGAATATGATGATACAAAACCTAGTAAAATATTTCACTCGTTGATGAAGATGACAACATTAGAGGAAAAGCGATAAACAAACAAGAAATTAACTATAAAAACCACAGTACACCTGTCGAATGATGCAGCCGGAAGTGTTTGCGGTACGCGATCCGTAGGGTCGTGGGATATTTGAAAAACACGGTGTGAGTTAATTGATTTTACGCCCGACCAATGGGGCTAATCTAGATCTAGATGTGTGTGTGAGTGTGGTAGTGAAGTAGCAAAGAACGGCAGAAAACAGCACGTGTTGGTAGTAAATTCTGCGCGAAATGCGTCTTATTTCTTAATGGTACAATACGACAGGAATGGAACGACAACAGTGCGCAATACGAGGACGGTTAAACGAACTATTCGTTAGATAAATGTGGCTCACGAATATATTATGGCATGGTGTGTATGTATAACGAACATTTCGAAGGGAATAAACTGAAATATATTGTAAGATGTATCTTTCGTTGTTTGTTGCATTTCTTGATTGAAGAATTGATTCATCGTTGAACGCTTTGTACTAGCCGTTCCTTAGCGTTTGCGTGATTTTCGAATTATTAATTCAATATTCAGTTTTAACGTAGAGAAAAAAAACAATACACAAAAATTGAATTTTCTTTAGAAGATTTATTTGTTATTCATCGATACATTTTATAGATTATGGCATATAGTAAGCCATGATGGAATAATCTCGTTCGCATGTTTTTTTTAACGGGTTTTACCGCACTGCTACCAGATGTAAAGTTTACTTGACCTCGAGCAACGAAGCTTGCCCGCTGATAAGCATCATCACGCAGGATTTACTTTGCCATCCAGGCTTCAATTTCCTCAATGCTGTGAACGACAAAGCAAAACGGTTAAATTCTGTTTGCCTTCACCAAACAAGATCACGATTACTTACGTTCTCGGGACGAGGGTGAAATTATCGATGCCGGTCTTGGTAATCAGCACATCGTCCTCAATGCGCACTCCACCAAAGTTACGGAAGCGATCGAGATTTTCCTTCACCAGGAACTTGCTAAGATTCGGATCGGTGTACGCCTTGTTCAGCAGCTGCAAAGGATAAATACGAAAGCGACTTCGTTTAATTCAACGGTCTTACAAGCAATGCAGCAAACCAAATCAAGCTTACCGGTTCGATGAAGTAACATCCTGGCTCGATCGTCAGATACATGCCCGCCTTCAGCGTACGTGCCGTGCGCAGACGATTGACACCGGCCCTGGTCGAACGTTCTGGACAGCCGGGCAGATACCCACCAACGTCGTGCACGTCCAGCCCCAAAAAGTGACCCAGTCCGTGCGGTTGGAAAATGGCATTCAGTCCTGCCTCCATCATTTCATCGACATCCCCCTGCAGCAGTTCACCTTTGCGCAGCTCCTCAAGCATTACGCGGTTGGCGAGCAAATGCATATCCACCCACGATACACCTTCGCGTGCTGCTCCACACACGGCGTCACGGGCTGCCAATACGGCGTTGTAAACTAGCTTTTGGTCTTCGGTGAACTTGCCGTTGGCCGGAAAGCTGCACGTTATGTCCGCGGCGTAACCACCATAATTGGCCCCCATGTCGAACAGACACATGTCGCCATCACGGACAGCACAATCGTTCGGTGAACCTGCATGGCCATAGTGCAGTATGGCCGAGTTCGTGCCAGCTCCACAGATGCACGTATAAGACACGTGACGACAGCCCCCGACTGCGTACGAGTGACGTAGAAACTCCGCCTCTGCCTGGTATTCATGCATTCCTGGTTTCATCACCTTCATCACGGCCTTATGCGCGTCCGACGAAACACGTGCCACATAGCGTAGGACTTCGATTTCTGCCGGAGATTTGATAACGCGACTGTCCAAGGGAAAATCAAGAAAAAATACTTAACTTGCAGTAAAACGGTTTATGAAGGAGTTATAATAGTTTTGTTAAGCCCGTCAACGAGCTGTTGTTAATAAAAATAATTAAATATACGTAAAGAAACACATGGTCAAATTTCAAATCAACTCACGGATCGCATAACATCGCGGTAGCTACGTTAGCGCCAATAGTGGTCATACGTTGTACTACATCTCACCGCCTCGCTATTTTTATGTTGACTAGATGCGAATATGTCCTCTTCTATCCCGCTGTGTGCAAACGCTTACGTATATACTGCACTGAGTGACGAGTTCACCATAGCTGTCAAACGCTTTGTTTATTTCACGTGAAAATTGCTGCAGCCAGTGTGTAGTGGAATAAAACGCCATTCAATGTGCGGAAGGTGTTGTTGCAATTTAAAGTAAATTACTATACTCTACCAGTGTACACGGGTACGGAAATTCCAACCAACATGGTGAGCTCCGGATCGCGCCTTCCTCTGTCGATGCTGTTGCAGACAAAGGAAGCAACAGACGAAGAACCTAGGAAAGCGTCGCGTGAGGATTGGCGTAAAGCAAAGGAGCTCGAGGAGGCACGAAAAGCGGGCAATGCTCCAGCCGCCGTCGATGAAGAGGGTCGCGATATCAACCCGCACATTCCGCAGTACATTTCGTCTGCTCCCTGGTATTACAATACCGCAGGGCCAACGCTGAAACATCAGCGTCCACAGGATGAAGACAAACAGCGCTCCGGTATCGACGAATGGTACAAGCGCGGTGTTGACACCTCCAAACCCTTGGTCACCAAATACCGCAAAGGGGCATGCGAAAACTGTGGCGCCATGACGCACAAGCGTGTCGACTGCATGGAGCGACCGCGGAAGGTGGGAGCAAAATTTTCGGCCAAACAGATAGCACACGACGAGTTTATTCAGCCCACGATTGTGAGTGATTACGACGGGAAGCGCGATCGATGGGCTGGCTATGATCCGGCCAACCATCGGGAAATCGTTGAAGAGTATCTGAAGATCGAACAGGCGAAGCGGGAACTGCGCGCCCAGAAACTGAAGGAAAATCCGGATCTAGCGGAGGAGCAGGACGAGGAAGGCGACGAGGACCGGTACGTCGACGAGGTGGACATGCCCGGTACGAAGGTGGACTCTAAACAGCGTATCACGGTGCGTAATTTACGTATCCGCGAAGATACGGCCAAGTACCTCCGCAATCTCGATCCAAACTCTGCCTACTACGATCCCAAAACGCGCTCCATGCGAGACAATCCAACACCGCAGCTGAAACCGGAAGAGACGGAGTTTGCTGGTGAAAACTTTGTCCGCTACTCGGGCGACATTCAGAAACACGCCCAAGCGCAACTGTTTGCCTGGGAAGCATACGGAAAGGGCGTCGATGTGCACGTGCTGGCAGAGCCGACCAAGCTGGAGCTGCTGCAGAAGGAGTACGAAACGAAAAAGTCACAGTTCAAGGATGAGGTGAAGAACAAAGTGCTCGAGCAGTACGGTGGCGAGGAGCATTTGGCCGTACCGCCCAAAGCCTTGCTGCTGGCGCAAACGGAAAACTACGTGGAGTATTCACGGTACGGCAAGATCATCAAGGGCCAGGATAAACCCATCATTCGGTCGCGATTTGAGGAGGACGTTTACATCAACAATCACACCACGGTTTGGGGATCGTACTGGAACAATGGGTGTTGGGGTTACAAGTGTTGCGAATCGATGATCAAAAATTCGTACTGTGTCGGCGAGAACGGTAAAACGGCCACCACGTCCAAACCATCCACCGAGCTGGTGGATCCAACCCAACCGCCTGCTGCCGTAAACAGCGAAGCTGCTAAAGAAGTGACCGAAGATCAACCCAAAACCACGCTGGTGACGTCACATGAGCCTGCTAAACAATCTCAACTTGCAGCTTCCACGGCCACGGAAGAAGCGGGCCGCGATCACGATAGTAGTGACAGCAAGAGCGACAGCGATTCTGACGACCAAGATGATTCGAAACGCGATCGCAAGGAATCGAAAAAATCGAAAAAGAAGCGCAAGAAGGAAAAGAAACGGCAGCAGCGTCGGGAGGAGAAGAAACTACGCAAAGCGGCCGAAAAGCAGCCGGAAAAGGACAAACTGCAGCTTGCGTTGGAGGCCGAAGAGCAAAGCCAACGGCGTGCGGCCGATTTGCTGCGTCAGGACGAGCGGAAGCGACCGTACAACAGCATGTACGACGTGAAAGCTCCCACCGAGGAAGAGATTGAGGCGTACATGATGAAACGGCGCCGGGAGGAGGATCCCATGTTGGCTTTTATGAGCAAATAAGTGGGCGGGAGCGCTCGAGACAATGCCCCGTCACCATGCGCGTTCATATGTAAATAGTTTTTTCCATTTTTTGTTGGTGGAAAAATCTAACATTTTTCCATAAACGGTGCATAATGAGTGGTTTTTATGTTTTTATTCTTAACAAATAACAATTAAACATATGCTAGTACAAACAAATACCCGGCTTGTTTCTAATTGTAGATTTTTTTCCCGTGATTTTTGAAAATTCTCCACTTCCACTCAAAACAAGATGACGGTCATTCGGTAGAGTGAACGGTGTAAAAACGCTGCCATAGTTGGAACAATCATTACTTGTAAGATTTTATTTTCCATGATGTTGCTTAAACCCTTTATGCTTCGTTTGTTCAGAGGCAACGGAAACTTTCTTTTGCACTAAAATAGGGCGGAGCTAAGATTATGACTATTGCCAGAGTTTCTACACATTGCATATCACAATCGTACGGGTGACTCATTACGATCCAGCAATGGGAGTCGTCGTGCTGCCGGCACCGGGCGGTGCCAACGCGTCCAGCGCTGCCCTCATCCGTTCCACCAGATACTCGCGCAGCTTCTGGGGATGAATTTTCATCTTGTACAGTACATCGAAGCGCAGGGTGACCACCTTCAAACCGAGCCGGCGCAGATGCCGTATTCGCATGACCTGCGGTCCAATCAAATACTTTCCGGTACTGTCGTAATACTCGGGCAGATGCACCAGAATCGCGACGTTTATGTTGCGCTCCTTCATCGTATCCAAGGCGAAGATGTTTCCGAGACCGGCCGGATGGAAAATCACATCGACCAGATAGAGCGAGTTGACGGGGAGATGATGCAGGACGGAGAACTTTGTCATACAGTCGGGACCACCGGCCAGCTCCTCCAGCTCGCTCGTGATGTAGTTGATTATGCGCTTGATGCGCCCGTCATGAAAGACCGCCTTGGCGGAATGATCGCGCGGCAACAGTGGCCCATCGTAATCAGCACATTCGAGCGTGAGCCCGGTGTCGAATACTTTCAGCTTCCCGCGAACTACGTCCAAGCGTTCGGGGCGCGTTTTTGCGTGCAGCACATCGAGAAAGTAGGGATTGAATATCCGATTCACAAAGTTAAGCGGAAACCGCTCCAGGCAGATGTAGGTGAACATGATGTCGATCGTGTCGGTGGGGTGGATTTTCGCGAAATGTAGGTCCAAAAACATGTTCATCGTGTCGAAGAACTTGTTCGCGTTCGTCGGCACAAAGTCCAGCGTTCCGAATGGGCAGAAAAATGCTTTCAGGTAGGCGGGCTTCAGTTGGCTGAAGTTTACGATGAAAAATTCGCTACAACCATTCAGGATGTGTGCGTTGCGTAGCCGGAACACTTCGCAGTGGCGCAGTATCGTTACGATCAGGTTCTGGGAGCTCACTTTCACCCCCTTCGCCTTCATGTATCGTTCCATCGAACGTTCGATCTGGGCATCGGAGTAGTCTAAGTTCGTGAACGCTTCCAGTATCGCTCCCAGCTCGTCTTCGCTGACGGCGTGAATGTTGGTATTAAGCCATCGGGCTAGCGTTTGCGTGACTCGGTATGGTGACATCTTGCACGTCACAAGAGCTTGCAGTACCTCGATGGTCGCGTTCGGTGACATCTGCCACCAAAGCTGGGGAATGCGTCGTTCCAGCACCGTCAGTACGGCGCGTCGACTCATTTTGAGGTACGCCAAGATGGAGAACACGAAATGCACATTACGCTCGGTAATCAGTTTCTCTTGATCGGCAATCCCACTCCAAAACTTTTCAATCATTTCCGGCCGACGGCATTGGGTAAGTACTTCGATTGCATCACAGCATTCTTCGATCGAGAGCGCATTTTCGGAGCAACGGTACACCAGCTCGTTTCCCAGCATGTCGATCGTTTTGGGCAGCTCGAGATAGCTCCGCAGTTCGTCTAACAGGTCGAGAATTGATTTTGAGTCCGCGTGATATACGATACAGTTCACGATCCGTTCGAAGGGTTCGGTGTCTTCCAGCTCTTTCAGTTCGAGCAGACTCTCCACCTGCAGAATCTTCTCCAATGCACGGATAGCTACGTTTGGGCTGTATCCGCCGCTGGCGGATTCATTGTTACATTCGCTCAGTATCGTCAAAACACCCTTGGTTGAGTGGCAACCTTCAATGCGCCTAATAATTTCCATATCCGACTCCAACGCTGCTTGCAATGCGTTCGACGTGGATCCATCCGTCGTGTTGCTTATTTGGTTTGGCGGATGTCCTATGATTTTATCCGATACGAATGACACAAACTCATCTTCAGCTATCTTTCGAACAACCACCGGCAGTTCCTGTATGTCACAGCCCTGCTGTACCAGAATAGTAGCATTACGGACGAACTTTTTCGAAATGGAGCTCGCAGGAGACGATGCTTTTTTGGGATCATCCGTCGATGTTGTTGACGTCGGTGGTTCATCTCCGGAATCTTTGGAGGAAAACGCGCACACTCGTGCGGCGAATCGAGGTAAACTGTATTGCAGCGATCCGCCTAATCCACTCACCATTACGCGAGGTAGACGTACGAAATTGTTCCACATGCAGTGAGACATTAATGTTACGTAAGGTTCCCGATAAAAATTCAGGCTGCACGCTTACAGTGTCAACAAAGCAGGCAAATTACTTCAATACATTGCCTAATTTACGAAATTCGATTTTTAACGCAAATTTTTGGAACTTGCTTGAGCTGAAACTCCCGTGTTTATTTATTTCGACATATGATTCAAAACAAACGTCAAAGTTACAGCAAACATCAAAACGACTCGCTTTAACGAAGGTTTTTTTTAACGAAACAACCATCAGAAAATATCCCATCATGGGAAATAATTTTGATTTGAACGTTGTTTTAAAATAACACTATCGGGGTGCATTTCTCAACAATAATTATTTTTCATGTAAGAAAGACGAAAGATCAGCCCAGAATGAATCAATAAATATCTCTTTAAAAATTAAGTTGGTCATATTGTGTGATTCGAAGCGGAGAAATGAAACAAATAACAAGCACACTTAAGAACGTAAATTATGATTGGGCCGTAGTAAAAAAGAGTTTTAAATTATTTGGCATAATTCAATATTTTACAATTTACAATCTAATGCACTCTTAGTATGTAAAAAAAAAAACAATAAAATTTTATTGTTTTGCCGACATTATCCTTATAGCCTTGAAGCGATTACGCCTCTGAGCCGGTGGCGGGAAGAAGCCCATAGATTTCTTTGGCTTAAACTATCTTTAGTTCCTCCGTACAAGGATACGCATCACAGGATAGCATCCATTTTTTAATGCCTCTAGATGGGTTTATCGGCGGATGTACAGATAAGTCGAGTCTTTCAAACGACATGATCGATACCACCCAATCCCATTGTGGAGCGGCTCCACTTGGCAAGGAGTGATGAATTGGTAAAACTCTGTGTAGTAAGCAGACAGGATTGGTAAGCAAGATCGCGAGAATCGTTTCGTCAAGAATATTTCAGAAAATAGCTAGAAAAACGTGAATCATAAACAAGACCTTTCTGCTAAGGGTAAGAGAAAGAATTTTCACAAATAAAATCGATTAATGAATGAATTTTTCGATACCAAGGTTGACAAACGTTTCAAAATAACATCGTAGTTTTCATAGACGATAGTTCTGACAAACATTGTAACTGTTTAAAACCCCATTGTTAAATTATAAATTCTCAAAAAAGCGACATATCACATAAACCTACAGTACTTACCATTCGGCAATTACCGGAAACAGGATATCGGTATCAGCCACAAAACTAGAAACAGTATTTTGATAAAAAAAAGAAATCTCAACATTAGCCAGGGTTTGTTATTTTCCGCATTCTTTAATCACCCTCGGCAATACGCACCTGTCGATTCCCTTGAAGTAAGCCGGTTTGGCCACCGAACCACTGTCAGTATTCGGTCCACTCTAGGGCGGTGGGGAAAGCAAACGAAAGCAAAAAACGATGATCATTTTCGGGATTAGAGTATTCATTCATTCGTTCAAAACGTGATTTTTATGTAGTAAGGCTCGTTAGTATAATTTTACAACAACAGTGAGTGAGTGGCAAAAGAATCGTGCATACGATAACGGCCCGTCCTCGTACACGTTTGCTGCAAAGATTACTCGTGGCCGAAAAGTGTACGTCATCATGGGGTGTGATGAAATGGATCACCCGATCTTCTTTGGTAGGATTTGTTTGTAAACATTCGCACAGTCGCGCCGCTGTATGTCGCCAGTCTACGTTACTGGCGTGTTGATGCTGGTGTAGCGGACTTAAAGCGGGTACACACCGTTTGGTACATTATCAATAAACCGCTCCCCGCTTAACGGCAGACATGTGACGCCACACCACCACAAGTCGCCATAGTGTGTGATATGTGTGATCGCTAATCTTTTGGGCGCGACGCAATGCTTCCACACCATTTCATCATCATCATCATCATCACAAGCATTAGGCATGGGAGATAGCAAACGATTTAAACGTGTGGATTTCAGAGCTGTTGATAAGAACCGAACGTTTCGTACCACCTCACCCGTACGCTTTGCAGCTTGCCCTTGCCCGGCTTCTAAACGAAATGCGCACCGCAGACATCATGATCATGCGCCATTTCTGGCGATTTCCATTAGGTCCGTGTACCAATCAGTGTCGAATATTGTTCGTAAACCCGTAACACACACACACACACGTTCGCGTACTCATCTCAGGTGCCATCCAAGGCCACAAACTGGGGCGCAATGCAATGTTATCGGAACGAATTATCGCCGCCCCACCAGCAGCAGCAACAAACTGGCAAGAGTAAACAAAACGGGAGAACGGAGGTTTGCGCGCGCGCGCACACGCTATGTAAGCTCAACCCGCCTCACATCCCGTGTCCGTGCCAATGGTGCTCATTTTGATACGGTTGTTGTGTCGAAGTCTATTGGAAAAAAGCATGATTAGCGCGGTATTTTATCGTTGCATCTTTGAATCGAATTCAATGATTGATGAGAATGTTTATCAGCTTGCAATGGTTTGTTAGTTACTCAAGTGCAGAGGTAATAGCGCCGCAACAAACCCCAATCGGCAGGGAACCTGTACCGAAGAATATGGCCAATGGTGGCAAATGAAGTTAAGGCGTGGTCCATGCAAAAACTAGTTAAAATAATTTGTCCCCAAAACAAGATTTGTTTTTCCTAGCAACCACCTAATGGACGAAACTTCCATTAGCATTATGCTGAGCGTCTTTAGCGTTCTACTTTGCCAATTTGTAACGAGCTAAAGTAGGGCAGAGGGTTGTGAAGCGGTACGTGCATTGCACCACCTCTCTCACATGGCACGATGTACCGGCAACAGTTCGTTGCTTTCCCTACAAAACGTCATCCGGCCTACATTGATGTGGGAAAACAAAAAAGCGCACCACGGTGTCTGGGTGCATCATAACACGGCAGTGCCAACTATTCATCAAAACAAACTCCCCACCGACGTGGTGCCGTACGGGGAGTTCCATGGAAACGGTGGGGAAGTACAGTCGATGGGAGAAAATAAGACGACTTTGTACAAAAAAACACACACACACACACACACACACACTCGCGTCATTCGTCAACCGGATTTTGTCCTCAGCGGCACACGGGTGTGATCAAGGTTCGTGTGTAGAAAGTGGATAATCAAAATAGACAAACCAAAACAAAGCAAAACTCGAAAGCTCGCTCGCATACATACACACGCACACGACGACAGTATGTGAGAAAACTGGGCGCGTGGGAAAGGGGCGCTTTTATTGTCACGAATCACGAGACCAGACAGAGTGCGCACAGGTGAAACCCGAAAACAGAGCAGTGCCGAATTTTGGCAACTCAACCGTGCCCCGTCGTATGACATTGGGAATTGTTTTGCAAGCAACGAACGAATAGCGAATACAATGCAAAACACAATAATGTCGTTTCATTTCGCGTCGTTTTATGTTCACAGTGCTCAGAAAATATTTCATTTGGCACATCTGTGCTCCTAACTATCCGTACTCTGCAGCAGTGCGTAATCGTTTCATTCATATTGTATGGATATTTTCGAGACTCGTTTGCCAAAACCAAGCAGGCTTTGGCTGGTAACCGACACATCGGCTGGTGGGGGGTACAAAAATCAACAAAAAGTCACCGTATAATGGCGGCGAAAAAGAGATCGAGTAGTTCGCGAAAAAGTCTCCCCATGGATAATAACGGTTAAATTGGCAAAACACATCGCGAGCCGGTGCCCCCCGCCTGGTCACAAAACTGAACCAGTGGGACTGATTCCGCAACTAACACTATGCCAAAGCCAGCTCAAACTCCACGCACACACTGTTTCGATACGATATACAGCGCAATACTGTTGATGGTTGATGCAACGAAAGGTGGGAGGAAGGCAGCACTGAAAGCAGAAAATGGAGTCAAGGCCTGCTTATTCGATGTGCCGGTGTTTTTGCTTGTGGCTCCCTCGGACGGACCGCGTTCGCCGCTGCCGTCTGTTGTGACGGCGGCAACCAATATTGTGACGGGGTTTTTTTTTTGCTTAGCACACTGTCAAAGGCTAAAAGTAGAGTCTGGTGGGGGGTGAGACGGAATGGTGCTTTGCATTGAAATTTCATGAACGGAACTCGCCAAATTAATGGTCACGTACGCAACCCGGTACGGCTACGATGGTTTTATATCCAACAGTGAGTGAAAGAAGAAAAAGACACAAACTATTTTAGTGGCTAGTGTAGCATGCCGTGCCTGCTTTGACCATTTGGGCATCGCACAAACTGCGACCAATGGTTCGTGCAAAACGATGGTTTCAGTCCTGGTTCGGCCCTTTGGATCGCACCCTTTCCATATGTCGGTATGGTTGAATCAAGATATCACATTGGCCAAAGCGTTTCTAAATAAATTTCGTAACGTTACCAAATGTTGGTACATTTTCTTTCAGACGAATCAGTCGAAATGAGATCGGGATGTATATCTTTCCAATGTACCACCCAACAGAAGAATGATCCCCTTAACATTATTTGCAAATATTATGCAACCATTGCCCATTTCAGAATAGAATTCAGATGAAAATGAGCTCCAAACTACAGGAAACGAGTTTTAAAAATACATTCAGTACCACATCCCTTTGCGGTGTTAGGTCTGCCTCCACAGCCAGACAACCTTCGAAGCGAAGGTCAAGCGTTTCGTATAGTTGGCATTCTCCGCTAGCCATCAAAACTATTGCAGATTTTTTTATTTTTCAAATAAGATTCATCGATGTGTAGATTTGAAGAAGAAATTATGGAATTTTGATCCAAATTATCATAGTGAATGAGATTATTACAAAATATCTTGGACATAAGAACACGAGATAGGAGTTATGAATGTTTTTATATATAGTGTATTTAAAACTTGCTTTACCGAAGCTTCAAAGATGTATACAAATTAGACAGTTTTTCAAGATTGTAATAGTGTTTGGATGCATATACAACGGCTAAACCAGATTAAATACGTATCTAGAGATTTAAAAGACAGTTTCGACAGCTCTAAGTGTATTAAATTTTTCTAATATTGGTATAGATTTTAAGTACTCGTTTTGTTTCAAACCGTCACCAAGGTAGATCAGATCATAATCTGTTAAAAAAATATAAAAAATACTTATTCTTCTTATAGGACTAAACGACGTTAGTTTATTTCACTAGCATCGTGAGCAGAGGAATGACAAACGCAAATTAAACGCATAGCTACGGGTACACAGCAGACATCAAAGTAAGCCATGACAGGTACATGAAACGTTATACGAAGAGGTTACAACTCAGTTTCAACAGTTTCTCAAGTAATGGATACGCTTAATTCATTAAATATTTATATGATTTTGGCGAATATCGAATATGACAATTCGTTAAACAATACTTTTCATAAGATCTGTTAGTGGTTGTAAGTAGTTTATGTTAATATTATGTAGTTTGCAAGAGTATAATTGTTCTGTTAAATTAAGATATTTAATTTTTGGTTTATGAACACTTACCAATAAAAGCAACACCGAAGGATCAACATCACCTATACGCTTGGCAATCTGTGGAGAAACGAATTTTGTTTTTTATAATCAGTATTCAGTACATTTTCAATACTAGTGATAGTTTGTAAAGCAAATATTTCAACACATTACTTATTAGTTTAGACTGTATAAAGGGGTTTTGATAATCAGTGGGGAAAATTCCACACGTTTGTATTATCAAACACAACCGATAGCAAAATAAATAAAATGTATCACCAAACAGTTGATTCTAATGTTTCCAATTTCCAGAATTCATATTATTGGAAGCGAAGATTCCGTATGAGGAAATGAAACATTGTTGTCCCGGCATTGGAAGAAGTAGTATATAAAATCAATAAGTTAATGTTTTCTTCCCATACCAATCTGTACACTAATTTAATTACAACGAATAACAGGCAACAGTAAGACCGAAGATCGATAAAATACGTTTAATGTGGCACCGGGTAGGTTACATAATTCATAACCTCTGTTCTAATTATGGTGCAATGACCATGCACATGACTCCGTCAGCATACCACATGACACCCCGGGCGGAACGACGCGCAAGTGTAGGCCCCGCGCATCGCACAAGGCTGTTGATTGTGAGCAAGAGGTAACCACCGTCGACAATCAGAGATGCAAACAACGTGTGAGAATGCGGTCAAGTCGATAGGTATGGCTTTTTATCTCTAATGTACTTAAGATCGTTTGGTTGTGTGAACAACGTACACTTCTGTGCGTGTACGTGTACATACTAACACTAGACTGAGCGGGCTTCACGGTGGTAAACTGAAAGAAGATAAATCTACACCTTCCAACCGAGGGAAGATGGACTAATCGTGATGATACGGTACACGATGGTTGGGCACGTAAAAAGCGTATCGTAAAAAAGTGTCAATTGCATTAGTCATTCAAAACTACACGGTTGAAAAAGCGTTCCGTAACAAACACGTCATACATTTATGAAATGCATTACTGATGTATTAAAACGCTGTACAAAAGTTTATTTCTAACTCGTATTGTACAACCAACTTCGTAGGAACACCAAGTTATTCTCACTAGAAATTTTTCTAACCTTTTGCTAGCATACACGGCTCACACACGGTACGTAGGAGGAGTGAGCTAACATCACGTGTACCTCAACGGACTTTGCCCGTTACGAAGCAGACTTGTCCTCAATCATTGGCACACGCCAACGAAACCGTGCGGAAATAACCTCCACCCTTTCAGACACTGAAGAAAGGAAAGAAAACGTTTCAAAAAAATATATACACCCCCACTCCATCCACCCCACCCGGAGACGCTTAAGTCTGATGGGGTTTTTTTTTTTTGATTATATTTATTTGTTTTGGCGAGTTGACCGACTCGGGGCACCATTCTGGTTTGTTGACATGGTGTAAAAATACGACACACACAGCACCAGAATGCGAGAATGTCGACCCACACCCGTACTCAAAGTGACGCGTGGTTTGTGCAAACGCACTGACGAAATGCTCTCACCGGGTGGCGCGAGCGCAGAGAATGAACTAAACCCGTTTGGCGCGGTTGCAAAAAACTTCTTCACCATTAGATAACTACACCAGGGAACCAGCCAAATTCGCAACTCGATGACATTCGGCACACCAGCATCTAGTCCAATCTAGGTAGAATGATAGAATGACAACCGTCAATGTTGAAGCGATCTTGCAACTCAGTAGGCTGTAGGTAAGTTTATTTTAAAAACAATAACGCTGTAACGCCCTGTCGAATGCGAATCAGTTGATGGTTTCCGTGTTCCGTCATGTTCGGCTAACAGTTCTACATTCGATCTTCGTACGCAGCTCGGTACCCGGATTCGGTTCGTTATACACAAAAATAGCCATAAAAAAAGATAAATACGACGTTTGCAGCATGCGCCGCTAATGCAACCACGGAGCAGTGCATGGGGAGGAAGGCCGTGGCGTTTGTTTACTTTCTTCGTGTTTCGCTTTCCGCACGGTACAAACATCGGATTGGGAAAGTCAATAAAACGTCGGTTATGTGCAAAGATACGCTTGATTTTCTATCACAAACTATCCGATCTGTCAGTAGAAAGTGATACAATTTACGACGGTATCAGATGCTCTGGTTTTAGAAAAGATCTCGTTCGTAGAATAATTTGGACTGAGCTTCGATTTTTTTTCCTGAATCTTTCCCGCATTCGTTTTTCTTGATATTTTTTAGAGAATTTTTGCAATTATTTATTAATTTTTTCCACTTATTGTTGAAATATTACAATTTGGAGCAGACCTCCCTGCAAAGATACGCTTGATTTTCTATCACTAAATATCCGATCTGTCAGTAGATCAGTAGGTCAGTTTTAGAAAAGATCTTGTTCATAGGAAGGAATTTTAATTTCTTTATAATTTTGAAGGCATCCCGTAAATTATTTATTGATTTTTTTTTGTAAGTTTTTGAATTACTTCAACATGGAGCGAATCTTCCTTGTAATTACTGCTCTGTAAATATTTAATACTAAATTATGCTTTAATTGAAATTTATTCTATAATCCAGTTTAATTGAAATTTATATCTGTTCTCGTGTTTAACCTTATCCCGGCGTCTTGCCGTTTCTTTTATCCAACTTTGGAAAGAACTAAAAACTATCAAATAAACCCTTGAAAACATAAAACCTAGAACACTAGAAGAACTAGAACAACTTAACACGAACGACAAGACCTCGAATATAATGTTCTTTCCAACCAATACGAGAACGCTTCGATCGGTCAGTGGATTCGCACTGCATTTCAAATATCATGAAGATGATTTGGGTTCAAATCGGCATGTAATTCATTTTCGATTTCTCTCTTGTAGCCGTGGCTCATTTGTGGTGCGGTAGCGAATCGACCATTTGCTACTGTTTACGATTGCAAATCACTCTCGCGCAGCGGAAATAACCGCACCGTCACAGACTGCAAAACAACAACAGCAAACCATTGGCTATAAAAAGCGTTGTAGATCGATTGAAGCCAACACTTACCTCATCGACGTAGTATACAGCGTCGACTTCGTACTTCCTCTGGAAATCCTCCAAACCAAGCAACGGGCCCATCCAAACAGCGTATTCTTCCGGCAGGCGTGGCACGTAAAGCGTAGAACGTCCGGTGTTGATCTCAACCGAGCCATAGCAACCCGGTTCAGTCACACCGAATAGGTAGGTAAAGTAAGACTCCTGCAGAACGGAACAGAAAACGTGCAGCAATAAAATTAATGGGAAGGAACATAAATTGAAAATCTTTTGAACTTTTTATTTTTGTTTTGAGGAGCAAAAGTAATGACGAATAAAACAAACACGTTGCTTGGTAAAATATCGCCAGTAGTGTTGTCATGCTCACCTGTCGAAACACGTAATCGACGTCCGTATCGTAGTGGCTAATGTTATCTCCACCCTGGAGCAGAATCACGGGCTTCGAATCTGCTCCGAAGTTATGGGCACGCAGCAGTTCATTGACCACCTTTGCCCGATTGTCTCGGTACAGCGTCATCGGAATGGCGTGCGTATGGGATCCCATTTGGAAGACGGCCATTTTCGTACTCGTGTGCGCGTGCGTTTCGTCGATAGCAAGGAAATAAGCAAGTTCGGCTGTAAAAATAGATGAAACGTACACGGATGAGATATGGTTCAACTCGCATCGTTTGACATAGTGGCAACATTGTTCTCCTCCAAAAGTAGGCTACGCGCTAGTAGGGTCGGATCTACGTTTACATGATAGCATGAACAGTTAGCCTGCAGTCCTGTTGCTAGGCGATACTTTGTGACCCTTGATAAAGCCAACGCCGGCTTCCACAAGTGGGAATTAATGCACAGTCATATGAAGATGTAATTATTTAAGTAACAAATAGGGATAAATGGGTTAAATAATACACAAGGCTCAGTAATTAAACCACTAGATATTTTGGTTCATTCCGATCAATCTAGCGATGAACTTGAACAATAAAGCTTAAATTTACCAAATTTACCAAATTTTTTATTTTTAAATTTACCAAAACTGAAATATGTAATGTTCAATTCCCTTATTTTCCATAAAATTTTATATTATCTATGCTCAGTATTAGTTCAAATAGGGTCATAAGTATCGATTTAACGTCAATGCACTATTACAATACAGCAAGAAGGGAAGCATTCAAGAAAATATAACTAAACAAGAAGTAACCCTCAGTTTGGCCAGCCAACTGGAACACGCTTAATAAATAATTCAAGATCATCCAAGCAAAAGGTAAACAGTAGGGAACCAGATAGTTCTCCGTGTGTACAGCTGGTACGATCTACGGGTACAACAAACCACAGCAACGCGGGTAAACTGTACTCCTGCTTGGGCGTAAGCGATCTATTTTAATCAAAACATCTTCCCCAACCGTATTCGTGGTATTTATTACCAAAATAATAGTTGAAATAGATATTTTATTTTTTAAATTATCTTTTTCAAGGTTTTTTTTTAATACAGTCATACATGCTTTCAGTGCGATCGTTTTCCTTAACGGAATATTGTTTCGGTGTACCATTTAAGTAAAAAACTACAACAAAAACCATTTTTGCCTTTATTTTTATGGTCATCTTGGAAACTTGATTTTACAAAAACCAATAAACTTACTAACTTAACTAAAACTATTGACTGTACAAAAAACATGAAATGCAACAACAGTTAATATCACAATATTCTAACACAAAATAGTATATTTAGAAAAGATTAACGATCTCACAGCTGAGTATCCATGCACATCTTTATTTTATTCCTTCATCCTATTATGACTAGATAAGCAAGCATACAGCTCGATCAGGATGATCTGGATCTCGATTGACACAAGCACGTTTTGCAAAATTGAACCGATTGGACAAATGCCATGCTTTTGAACAGAAAAAGTCTTGTAAAACCCGGTCATTGGATCGCTGCATAATAATTTTTCACCGAGAGCGCCCACCAGCATCCTGAATGAGAACATTATCCGTGAGTTCATAATCAACAATTGCAACAGTATTATCCGATGAATTCCGGCAGGTGTATTTAGCCAAGATCACTCCAAGCACAAGAACGGAGGTTACTTTGGAATGAAAATTCAGTTTATATCCACACGGCGAGTCTTCGAATCGAATCACAATGCTAGTTTTGAAAATCCACCGAATATCGTCTGCGTACCATCGACATACCTTAGCTCAGCCGATTATCAGCTGAATTTATGATAAGCAGGTTTTAGGATTTCAGCACCATAACTGCGTCCATTATTTGAAGACCTTTATGTAACACAAACGGCATTATATGCCGGTTATAATTTTTAAAATAAATGTAAAGGATTCCAATCCTTGTCGGCAAGTTACATATCATTGGTAACAACGATGCTATCATTGTTACAAATATCTTCAAATGGTCATTTTAACCCGTAGCATATTCGTGTACTTCTTCAATCCTCGTACTTCTCTTGCACGCTAAGTGTAAAATAGCATGACTGGAAGAAATGTGGGTTTACATTCTACGAGACCGTGCTAAAGTTGTAACAAACTCACTCACCTTAACAACCCACTGCCGAGCTACACATTCCTTTAACAAAAAACAACATTCTACTGCCTCCAGTCATTCCATAAACCCGAAGCGTAACATCGCAGTCCATTAAAGCGGACCGAATAAGGTCGTTTCGCCAATGAAGAAAAAGAAGAAGAAGAAGAAGAAGAAAAAGAGAATTGTTTCCTAAAACATCATTTCTTTGCATTACAAGACCCTTTTGATTTCTTTGTAGAAGAGATGGCACCCTTGGAGTCCAGGCACTACTTCTAAGGGATGCGAAGGTAACAAGGATATCCAGCGAAGGAAGGTGAGCGTAATTAAACTTTCAAATCTCAGAAATCGAACTTTCAGAGAGTTAACAGTAAACTCCAACTGAAAAAACTGACGTTGTAACGTATCGGTACTATATGAATGTTGGACAATATGGAACTTTCATAGGCCGACGAAGTTACAACTATTTAAAAACTAAGTAGCCTCAGTAGTTAAAGATGCATCTGGTCGGTTCTATCGAAATCTGACAAAGACACCAATTTAGTTTACCAATAGCAAACGAAACGCAACACTGGTAAATCCTAAAGTTCCTCCATCGTTACCGTCAGTACGAAATCAATTCCCTTCCCACTTTACCCTAGAAGAAAAAAAAAGTCTATGGCCGCTTTTCCTGATAAAAAGGGAGAAAGATTGTTGAACTACGAGGTGGTTAAAGTACATGTTTTTTTCACAAACACAAACTGTCTACTGTCATCAGTATAATGTCAGTTTACTACAACTGTTGTGCAATACCTAATTGTCATCATTAGCTTAACCGAAACACCAAACCGAGAAAAGAAGGAATGCAAAAGCTTAACACAGTTCTCGTTGCTTTTTATCTTCATTTCTAGATACTTCGTTCAGCCATTTGCCTAAATAGTCGCCTGCTTTATTCATTACAGTTCGTTCCTATGGTACTCATCACGCCAACTGCAATGTTTAAAATTCGACTTGTGACAGCTTCCTGCCCGCTTCCTTCACAAACAGTATCTATCCTGTCAGGGTTGGGGGTTAATCTGCGGCTAATGGCTTACAGTTTCAGTTAACCGCAGTTAATGTACACACCACCGTATGCATTTGCCGGTTTTATAGTACTCATCTCGATTATTGGCATTCAATGCTTTATTTTACCTCTTCCTCGGAAGAAATGCTACCATATCGTATCATGGACTGTGTGTGAGTGTTTGTGTATGTATGTATGGATGTGAGAGTGAGTTACGCCGTTTGATGCGCGATTGGTATTTAAGCACTTACAGATCTTCAACGGACGGTAATTATCATCCTACATCCGACAGATCGTGCCATATTGCTGATCGTTTGTTTACGTGTTAGATCGTGTTTTGTAGAGTGAGATTTTTGAGAACATTTGCGTAACGTTACATTAGCCTTGGCTCTAATCACTTTATTCCTATCCTATGCTATTTTGCTTTCATTCGATATTTTTGCCCCCTAGTTTTACATTAATTCATATAATTTCTTTTTCTTTTCCATATATTGTAACATTAAATGAAACGATCAGTGCAAAACAGTCAGGATGCATGGGTTTCTTAATGTTACGAAGAAAATTTTCACATTTATGGTTGACTTGCACGATGCTTTTGTTTGCATTATGATTTCGGTGATGACAATGAGCTATATTTGAGAAACAATCTATGTTAGGTGGAGTAACAATCATTTGTTTGCAGGCTCGCAATCGATGCTACACAAACATGCAGATATTGATCAAGATGTTAAGATTCTGTGTATGTTTGTGATCGTTAATTGTTATGGTTTGTTCATTATCCGGAAGTATCGTACATCGTCGTCCTAACTGCCGTGTGTAATACTTGTTTACGTTTCCAATTGTTCATTAGAATCATTCGAAAATCTGGCTACCTGTCTGATAGTCGATACTATATTTTGGAGTTGTTAATGCAACATTAACTACCTGCTGATTGGTGATGTTACACTACACTACGAAGTTAAACCCCGACACATTAGTTTACTAGTACACTCCGCCACTGTAAATTTATCCATTTCCGCGCCATTTTTTTTGTCATGCTATCATGAACCAACCGTATTTCTTTCATTCGCAAACATTTCTAATTCGAGCTTGTTTTAAGTATTTACATCATAACCCTCCCGGGACCCTGTTCATTATCTAAAACCCCCCCTAGGTCCTCATTTATGGTGGAAGATTGTGTTCGGAAACTACGGAAGTTGAAATCAAAATAATTTGAGCGCTAAGCAATTACAAGTTTTCAGATGTGAAATCTTACTCCCATGAGAGGAGCCTTGGTATGAAAGAAAAGAAATATTAATCTTGTAGCTCGTATCATTTTATCCTGTGAGGGATATTAACAAAATCGTGAAGTCCCTTAAATCAATTACAGTTTTCGTAACGCGTTGACCTATGTTCTTCATGAGATCTTCTTGATCAGACCTCTGTCTATCGATCGATCGATCGATCTTGACGAAACTTTCCGTGAATGTTTGAAGAAATTTGTTGCATTAGTTGGATTGGAAAATGTTGGGTTTGGAAAATGTGTTGTTAGTTTATTTGTTAACGTTACTAATGGCTGTAAATTATATCTCAGTTGTTACTTCGCGTTGAGGAAGATGCATATATTTGTTTTCGTGGACGAGTGTTATTTGAATGTTTCTACACTACATTTGATTAAGTAATGTCTCTGTTGGCAATGGCAAAATACTGCAATCCGTTATTAATGTTGGGCTTTCGCGTGAATGTTCGCAGTACCGTGGCCTAATGAGACTATTAAAAAATGAAACGATCAACGCATAAGTAAAGCAGCAACAAAAACAAAATGTGAAATCAATAAAATCAAACAAACCTTACAATACAATGCGGGAGTGATTGGTATCGGCTCGAACATTCGGACAAATTATAAACCCCAACACCCCACGACCCCGGACGAACGCAAAGAAGAAAAAACAAAAAACAAAACCATTTTTAAGACCACGGCATCGCTATCCCACACTATGGGCGTAGCGATACAGGTTATTTGTTGTTCTATTTCTTCGTTATTTACCATACACAGTTATAAAGTCACTTCACTTACACACCTTCCAGATTATCTGTATAGGGACAAACTAATTTTAACATAAGTTTAAATCTTTTCTTGTTTAAGCGTAAACGATTTTTGTTTTTCATATTTTTTTTTTCGTGCACATATTATAATGCGCATACTGTCGTATGTTTTTTTTTCTTCACATCCACTATGTTTTAGATTTATTTTGCTATTTACTGTTACTAGTATTCATTCTTTTCGATTTTCCACACACACACACACGCACGCAGATTGCTCACGAAATGTTCATAAAGCATGATGTTAATGGTTCCCACCGGCTGTGGTTCATCACGTGCTACACTGTGACAATATGTTTTTGAAAAAAAAAATTAACATCAATCTGCTACCGGAAATAAAATGCACAATTTACAGTATGGAGGGATGGTACGAAAGGGAACATAGAAGTATCGTATCGAAAATAGATCGAAAAATCGCAAATAATTCAAATAATAAAATCCTATCTAAGCTTAACTAAATCTCCCTTGTATTAATTACCTCTCTGCACGAATCCGACCTCCGGGTAATCCGAATTGATCAATGTCGAAACCTAGTCATATTTACAGTAAAGTCAGCTTGACGGGATAACAATTCATTCTAGAGCCCAATGAAAAGAGAATAAGCATCAAATGATCCTAATTTCTGTTACCAAACTACAGCTTATTGGTTAGCGATGCATCCTGCCGGCTCACTGTACGCCCTGATGCCACATTCTGATTACGGCTACCAAACATGTTTTTTCTAAGCTTTATTCCGTAGAACGGAGGGGGCACCGCACCGCACCACACACGCATACCGAGAAGGTAAGGATGGAAAACAATCCTAAAACGGATTTTTAGATACATAATCAACGCATAATATGCCTTCGATTCAAGCAAAATTTGCTCTCGTCATTTTGTGGTTGCCAGAAGAGATTGTTCTTACAAAGTCCAGTATTAATTGCTCCGAGACATTGATTTTCGTATCTTATTAGGATTGGAAACGTTTGCCCTGCTAAAGCGCTTTCATATTGAACAGCACAACTCCAAAAACAGGGGTTCTAGGTCGTTCTAGGAAGAGTGTATGTTGCCACATTTTCCAGAATGTTCCAGAACCAAAAAAAAACCTTATTGCCGATCAGCGCACTGCCGTTTTTCTTCATGTTCTTGTGTTTCCGTTCATGCTTTTCATTTTACACCCCATATCCAGGGGATCATTCGTGTGTTAAAGATAATCGATAATTACTTCATGCCTGCCACATGCAGGTGTGTATCATTTCGAATAATTTATTACAGCCTATCTAATTAACGTGTACGTATGTGTGTGTGTGTGTATGTGTGTTAATACGCGGCACTAGCAAAACAAAGTTGCGGAAAGTAACAATTGTAGCGAGAGAAAATTTCGAACGAACCTATCTCGACCACCGACTGCCTGTCGCAAAATCAAAGCAACTCAAAAAATGTTGCACTAGCACAAATGGTTTCACCTCTGGCTGTTCTACCTGCCTTCCTTGATTTCTGGATCGATTTTTGCTGGCTATTTTTTGCAGAATACAGAATCGTGTCGCAATGTTTTCTACATGCAGATGTGTGCTCTAAAGAGTATCAGTCTTATGTTTGTTGTTTATTAGATTGTTCACTATGTTTTAAAATGTTTGATTAAGGAAAAGCACAGCCACTTAACTAAAGATCGGTATGTTTAACAAACAAAAACACGAAACGATTATGCTAATGGCCCTCGTCTTTGCAAAAGAGTTTGGATGAGAGTTTTTAACGTTCATGCATCATGTGTAGTAGAAAAAGCCTTTTCTTTGCGGGTCCCTCTAGTACTACCTCCTTGCTAAACGGTTTGTTCTGTGTCGTTTAGTTTGCAACAAATCACGCTTGTTTCACGCGCTCCCGTATGTTGGCCCTTCATCCAGCTTTTGTGTTAGCCGGCACAATAAAACACTGTGCAGCAAACGGAATTTGCTTACTATCTAAATATTTTTTTGTTACGCAATATGTGGGGGGGTGTGTGTGTGTGCGTGTTGTGCTTTAATATGATTCGCAAGTTGATAAGTAAATCAAGAGGCGATAGGAATATGAACTTAACTGTCTAACCTTAATTGTATTGGTGTACATAATTTTTTTTCAAGGAACTGATATCCGATATCCCAATCGGTGTGTGTGTATGTGTATGTAAAGAGAAAAATGCAATACTTCTTTTGCTTCTTCGCGTTTGTTGCGTTTGGGACGAATTTGGTGTGACAAACTTAGGAAACATTACTAAACAGTCATATGACCGGGCATAGTAATTTTTAAATGTATTGAATGGTTTGAGATTCGAACCAAAGCTGAACTTTCACAACTTGGAAAGCCGTAGAACTCTGAGCTGTCAGGCATAAATCGGTAATGGCAAATCGTCCGGCTCTAATCGACTGTGCCTGCTAGGATACTATTAGACGGTAAAAAAAAAGAAACAACTAAAACGACCTAGCAACAGAATAGAAAAAGAGGGGATCTCTTGCACCCAAAAGGGTAAAGGGTGAAGCACCCAAACAATTCCTTCTCTTCTGCCGCACTGTTCAATATTTTCTCTCTTCTCATTTTCTCTCCCGCTCTCAATAAAGTTTCATAAACCATAACATTAGACGGCATTAAAAGCAGAGCTAGCGCACGAATGGGCGTCTATTTATAAACATAAATAAACGTCGGCCATTTTGGAACATCACCAAGCAAACGTTTGTGCCTTTCACATGTACGGGAAATTGCCACTCTGCCTACTTTATCGTAAAATTAATGAAAATTTTACAATATAAACCAATTCACTGGCATTGCTCGCGCACATTTCGCGATTCATTTTCTCGATCTCGATCTCATAGACAGAGACGGAAATCATAAAAACGGGATGGAAAACCAAACAGAAAACAGAGCGAGAGAGCGAGAGAAGACGATACAGCCGCTCGACAGAGCGTGAGCCAATTTCTTGTCCCCATTTCATACGACGTCATGATACGTATACAAACAAAAAAAATACATAACATAGCTGATAACAGTATTGCATCATTCAGATGCGTGTTCAGAACTGCTGCCACTCTCGCGCGCCGGTATACCACCGGACATCTTTACCTTCCGCTTTGGCTTGTGTGTTGGCCAAGCGACAAATGACACTGTACGGCCCAACAAAACGTCGGCAAAACAAACGAAGACGAGTAGGGGTAGCCCTTTGGCCGTTTTCCGTGACATAGTATTCGCGAAAAACATACCCAACCGAGCACGGAAAGCTACCAAATATCGATTTTCAACGAAACACGCAGTTATTTCGCTCCGTTTTTCTTCTTGCTTCAGTCCGTGAAACGGTTATCGCATCATTTTTAGATGGTGTTTTTGGCCGAGAAATTGTTCTAGTTAATCATTTTTTAATGGACTTTCATCGCTGTTATGACTTTTTTTAACATATCAAAAAGCATTTTCCTATTGAACGACAATTTGATTACCTTTTCTACATGCTGTTTCTTTTCCTCCAAATTCAAAATAAAAATTGAACATAATACATGATCATGTGCACATGTTTAACGTAAGTCTCTCATATCCTAAATAAATTGAATATACTAGTATAGGACAGGCAGTCGATAGTAATAATTTTCTATGCGTTTTGTTTTTAATCTTTTTTGCTCAAACAAGCCTGAATTAAAGCTTTTTCTGCAGATGATACCTTCGTTTTCCTATCAACGGTAGTGTATGGTGGGTATGGTGGGGAAAGCATTTCATTATTTTTCTAAACTGTATCAACCACAGTTCAATTTCGAGAGGAATATAATTGTAAATACCAATACTGCACTACTGTTAACCTTACCAATGGGTTCGCTGTACTGCATACTGGCGAGCCACAACGAAAAAAAGCCTGTTTTGCTCGATATTACATCAGGGCGCATGCGCATACACTCGACGATTTAAATAAATATTCTAGGTGAATATTTTCAGCCTTTGAAGAAGCGTGTGCCACTGGTACACAAATAGTAGACCGTAAACTCTACTTTTTGTAATACAAGGCAACCGAAACCAAACCTTGTACTAAACACGATAGCGAAAATAAGATGAATGGAGTAGTTTACTGGAAAACCTAATCATTTTTTACGAATTTCAAATGTACATTCCAGGGTCGGTCGGTCAATCCCTTGCAATGAACGCTTTGCCTCTGGCAGGAGCTAAAGAGTGCCCATTATGCGATGTTATGTGTCTCGAATGTAGTTGCTACGGCGTCTACTCCTACCATTAATGTTTTAATATGTTTATGCTTCCGCCTTCTCCCGTGACAGTGCAGGCCGGCAGCTTTTCTCTGCATGTTTTCATAACTACTACTTAGGATTCTAGCTGACACATAACTACGATGGGTGACCGCGACGATTCCTCGTCGCTTTCGTAGAAATATCGCTGCTTGGGCGACAGACCGTGCTGCAACCGGCGGACGGCTTCCTTCACAAGGTTGTTGTTTTTTAGCAGGGTCTGCAGGAACTCGTACGGGTCGTCTATCGTCTCGTCGCTTTTCGTCTTCGCCTTGTTTGCCGCCTTGGCCTTCTCCGTGCCACCACCGCACACTGGCTCCGACCACGAGCGACAGGGTATGTGATAGGGCGAGGGACGTGAGCTTCGCGTCGCCTGATGGGCAGGCTTCGCTTTCAAACGCAGGTTTTCACGGATTTCATGTACCAGCTCCTCCACCGCCAGCACATCGTTTGTCTGCTTGCTCGGCATAGTGTTGATGTTCTCGCTACTACCGCTGATGCTACTGCTACTGCTGATGATGCTGCTGGCAAAATCTCCGATACCTTGTGACAGCGTTATATCACTGACACTGTTGCTGTTGCGCTGGACGTGACTGCCCACACAGTCGGTCTGGTTTGCTTCGTGGGCGATGATTGTAGCCACGGGAACAGATTCACGATTCACTAAACTGATCCACTCGTTCACGCACGGGAAACGGTTCCTATGTTCCGTTGAAATGCTTCTGCTGCACTTCGAATTCCAATCACCTAGCAACACACAGCACACCGTATTGATGCAATGCCAGGCGGCTGATGCTGAACTCACAAACTCGCGTAGCCGTTTACACGTCACACATCAATTCAAACCTCGATTTCGACTTGTTTCTTGTTTAACCGCAAGTGACTTGTTGAAATGTCGTATCGTATGGATGTAATCCTTCCGAACGTACAATATGCCAGGCAGCTGCTCGTTCTTTACAGTGCAAAGCGGGCACAATTACACACAATTATTCACTAGTTTAGGTTGCTTTCGGTAAATGCGTGGATTTTGGTAAACTTTCCTCAGGATATTTTCCAAAAATGCACTAACTCCTTCCTTCCTTCACTGACAGGCTTTCTCCAATTGGGCGTTGTTTACTTTAACTATTACTATGGTGTACGCTATGCGTCTCCTTTGATTACCTTCAGCGTTTAGCTATGCGAACACCGTGTGGCAATTTTGCTTCTGTTTTGCTTGGCAAAAACTTCGAATTGTTTTACAGTCTACGCGCGTTCACTTCGCCGTTCACTGCACAACACAACAACACAGCACCAACGGCGGAAATGTCTCAGTGCAAGACAGTGGGAGAGAAAGCACGAATAGCCTGCCTTTCAATCGTCCCCTTCCCACTGGGAGCTCAACGCTAGTTGTTTTCGTTGAATATATCAATTGGTGAGAGAAATCTCTCCACCAGCTCAAGACGCCGTTGTTACACTTCTCCGAGAAGTTCAAGCTTGTCGTTTCCGTTTCCTCGTTCCGTGCCTGCTGCGACTGCGGTTCAAGAAAATGGTGGTATTTTATTTTTCTGTTACACGGTCACGCAGCGTTGTTGCATCTGCCACTTTCCTTTCTCCCGCCTCTGCTCGTACTGATATGACGATGTGAAATGCAAACGCACACACCACACACACACACACACACACTTGAGCGCGCTAAGGAAACACGAAAACAATACGCAGTTTCCTCCACCTCCTTCTTCCGTCGAAGTAGTCCACTGACTGCTAGTGTGCACCCGTTCCGTCTGTAGCGCGTAGTTTCACTATTTTATCGACGCTATCTACCACCTGGCTGCGTGGAAAGCATGTAATGTTAGCGTTTTCTTTTTGCGACGCTTTACTTTACTGCTTTAGTTGAAGGTGATTCACACGTCTGCAAATGCCAACAACGACGACTTCAGCGGTGGGGCGTTGATGGTGCGACCAAGCTGTGGTACCAATTTTACATCGACTATTATTTTGGTTGTTATTTAGGGCTCTACACCGAGCGTACACAGCGCCCTTCTAATGCCAACAATAACACACGATACGCACACTCTAAATGTTGAACTGCGTGATTCTTTTTTCTTTCACTTCTTTCACTGCGCGGCGGCCGTTACCCGGTTTGAGTAAGCACAAGCTTTTCAAACCAGCGCTCGTCGCTTGACCTCCTCCGACATCACCCAATGGGAATATGACGCACACCTCCAAAGAAACAGCCACGCACACAACAACGTTTTGTTTTTGTTATTGTTTTGCTGAGAAACGAGTGCACGTCGATTCCAGTGAAAAACAACAAAAACCAGGCACCGCTCGAAGGATAGAAATATACCCTTCCTATATTGCAGCTGCTGCTGTTGGTTTTTAGCACTACGTACTTTGCTTCCTTCCCTTTGTCAACACTCACTATCTCGTTCTGCTACGCGATGTAATCAAACCAAAAGAAATGCTGTAGCACTATCTCTCTTGCACCCGTTGTGTGTGCTTTTTTTCTTTTTATTTACAGGAGCGAATAGCTACTCCGTCACCGCGAGATGCTATCGACTCAGAAGTGTGAGTGAGAATGACCGTCCGGAGGCTTGCGCTCCTATGTTTACCCCAACGCGATGTACGACAGCTTCAGTCATTTCATACAATTCGTTCTTCAGAAAAATAAACGAAACTTTGACGTTTAGGTTGACTCTTGTTATGAATTTCTTGAGAGAGATGTCGGTTGTTTAGCATCTTAAAGGATGTTTTAAAGTATGTTTTTATTAAATATTTCAAACGGTTAAAAAAAATGTACGTATGATGCTATCACATTCACCGCATAACAGTGATTATGGATTTTGTCTATTAAACGAACATAAAAAAGAAAATGTTACACATCGTATACAATGGCCACTACAGTAGTAGTAGAGAAGTAGTATTATGGTAAAACATACTATTTCTTTCGCTAAAAGAGTCTTCGTTTATTAGGCCAGCCTTAGCTCCTCACGAGAATCCTCTTATAAATAAGCAAGCAGTTGCTCTGAACATCAAACTTCGCTTAAAATATGGCTGCCACGATAGACTTGTGGTTCAACCTCCCTTTCGAGCATGTTAGGCTTACCCCTACAACACAAACACCACCCAGCTAGCACTCTTGTGTAACTTGACCGAGAGCGAGAGCGGCAAGATAACCCATTTCGTCCAAGGATGCCTTTTCCTGGCTAACGAAAGATAGCACATGCCGGTTTGTACCACCAAATTTGAAGCTACCAAACTCTGTGAAACAAAAATGTGCTTTTTTGTGTTTGATATCATCAAATCTATTGACATCAATAAAGAAAAAAATTAAAAGTGAAATTTCTATCCCCATATAAGTTCGACTCACACAAACTTGTGTTGCGAATGGTTTGCTGTTACAGGATTATTATCACTTTTCTGAACTAATTTCTCGTGTTTCTTTTGCCCATACTAGACACATATAATTTCGGCTTTGGTTAAGAAGGTATGTACATTTGATCCATACCATATAAAGCCATATTTATAAGATCACCATGTTAACTGTTTGACTTGAGCTTTATTCGATCATTTTTTTTTTCGAAGGTCTGCTCTCTGGGCCACACAAACATAATAACAGAAGAAGGGGTGTGTTGTGGGGAACATACCACGGCGTTACACAACGATACCACCTACCAGGAAAACGGAACACGGTGGGCAGAAAAACATGATTTTAATTCGCTATAAACCTTCTACTCGGTGTGAAAAACAGCACACATGATGGTCGCTAATAAAAATAGACACTTTCGTCGCCATGATTCCAGAGAGCCAGGAAATTTCCCATTCATACCGTACCGTGGGAAATCGCTCATGAAAACGTAAACATCGCCAGTCGTTTCGAACGTTCGAGTAAAACATACGATGTTCTCTGTGTTGGTGAGATTTTGCGACTGCGCGGTTGTATTGTCTCGTCATAATTGAAATCTTTGGATGAAAAACAGACTTTACGAGGAGAATTCTAATATCAGCCTTATTTTTAAGGCTCAACGTTTGCATAATTCAAGCGTTCAAAATATCGCAAAATAGTTGACCGCAATCTGAGCTGATTCTGATCCAGTTGGTAAAAAGAGCATTGAACAGCTTTACATCTGTGTGCGTGAGAGCCAGAGAGACGGCGCGGCCCGCAATCGAAAGAAATGAGAGCAACTGCTCTTCGCTATTTCTTTTCCCACCGTACACAACACCGCCAGGCCGGTCGGACATTCCATTCTGTTTCCGTTTTTTCTGTTCGCGCCATCCTTTTCGATACCACACATCCCGTACTGTTGCCATCTCGGTCGTTCTAAATACGGAGCAATGTAAATAAACCGCATACAACGATATCGCCACTACACACCACATAAATCTCTCTGAGTGTGTTCGTTCGAACACCGCTTGCTTGGTTACTATCAAACCGGTGCGAACCCATTACCTCGCATCGTAAACATGACCTCGATTTAATTGTGTGAGTGCACAAAATGGCGCCCTGCCAGCAACGTAGACAGGGTGGGTGATGTTTTTGTTTTGTCGCGATCAAAACATCTCGCTCTCCCACACCGCTCGCGTCTTTCTCCACGTACAGCTTTGGGCCGCACCAGGTGCGCTGTCGGACGACTGTGTTATCGACGTACCGGACTGGCTTTTGTACTTTGGCTCCAACGGCTTTGAAAAACATGAAATAAAACGATCGCGAAAGAGAGAGCGGGAGAAAGATACGCCATAAAGGGTTTATTGCCATTTGCGTTGTTTTTTGCCTGCGTCCTCTTTCCATAGCACATTCGTAACACATTCATCATCGAATTTATTCATCACTTGCCGCTGGTCATTTTGTACCACACATCATCGCGTACTGGCGTGACTGAGCGGCGAGCGGAAATGAATCATAAGCCAGATTATTATGGTATGGGGGAATTTGAAAAAAAATACCCAGACCAAACAAACGACTTTCAACAGCAAATCGAAACAAGAGGACAATCTTTAAACCATACGCTCCGTACAAAGATGTGCTCCGAAACCGATCACAGTGTGCAAATAAAATAACCGCAACGGAAACGGTGAACGTAGCAGGCGCGGGACCCAAGCCACCAACCAACGTTTGCAGAATCGTATAAAATTGTGTAGGCTAGCATTTTCGCGCACCAAACACAACACATGTTGCCTCGAAATGAGTCGATTTTTTCTTACATACACTACAAAACATTACTGCCTTCCTCCAACAACGGACAACCGAAATGGAGCGGCGCATGGTTTTTTTTGAATAAGTTTTCTTTAGGCAAAGCAAAAAAAACGGCGTCTTTGTGTTCGGAAGTTTCAGCTTTTGCAGACGTTTCAGCCGCCTTTCCTCAAAGCGTCAGGGAAAAGGTAATGAATAATAACAACGCGAAAAGATGCGTATATCCCAGAACGTAAACGATCTCCCTCTCTCTCTTTTTCTCTTTCTCTCACGCTCTAGCTTCGAGCCCAGGGAATCGGGGTTAGTGACGAACCTGTGCAAACATGTTTTCCAGCAAACGGGACAACACCAAATTAAACTGGTTGCGTATGAGCCATATCGTGCTTTGCCGGGGTGCTTCGAGTTATTTTGCAATGGGCTGTTTGTACCGAAAATGTTTAAATAATGTATTAGGCTAATGTATCCCTTGTTGAGACACAAACACAAGAGATGCGCAAATGTGCCTTGGGATGTAGATCTTCTATGCATAATAAGCTTAAAACTTGCTGGTTTTATTCGCTTCTGCACCGTGTTGAATTGTATGAAATAATAGTTAATTTGTTTTCAACATGGAGCTCAATCTCTCACCAATGTCGACATAAACGTTCAACGAAAGTAAAAACTCAACACGGCAATGGCATCGAACGATGGTCGTTGCTTTTGCTTGCTGACACTCACACCCAAAAGTTTTCAACAAGGATATCGCTGACGACGGTTGGTTCAGTTCGTCTGCGTGTCTGCAAAAAGCCATTTCCACGCCAAGATATTGAACGCCGGAGCCGTGGCCGGAATTTGTGGAATACAAATAAAAATAGCACACACGGTTGGCTAGAGGAAAAAACAAGCGGACTCAAACAACAGCAACAACAGAATCCTAAGGATACAAGGATCCGTTCAAGGTTATCGCTTTCGTACATAATGTACGGCCAACGAACGACCGAGCCCGCCAGCTCTTAAAAAAGGCATGGTTGTACATATATATTCCTCGCTACGGTTGCTTGGTCGAGCCAGCAGAAAACATAGCTTCGCTCTATTTGCACACGGGAAGATGGAGCAGGATGGCGTTTCGGTTCGAGCGTCCCGGGACAGTTGAACGCGTCTAGAGTTTTCCCATCACTTTAACGAGCATCTTTCCGTTCTCTCAGATGCGGAGAAAGTACAGCATAATGTATCCGATGGGTGAGAGGAAGTAGGGTAGTTTTTGTTAGAGTAAACACTCGCGACCTTTTAGGTGACCCGCTATTGCGAGTCTATCTCGGCAAGCGGAATAAAATAAAAAAAAACATTGAGACAAATCCAGCTAAAATTATATCGAACATGTTGTTTGTGTCGAATATCATGGCACAAAACAATCCGAGCTAGAAAGCTACATTTTCAATGAAGTTTCATTTTTTGTACCAGCTTAAAACGTGCTTCCCGAAGGTGCGTTTATACTATATAATCAAGAAGTTAATGTGTTTCCAGTGCAATCTTACACTTGTTTACGTGCTACTAGGCATGCGGAGAGGGTTCATCCGATTGCTGGAACAAATATGTGTGACTCTTCTGAAAATCAGATCAATGGACAACGCCACCCTTGCACATATTTACTAGGGAAGGTGCTATCTAGCGTGTGGTACAAAATAGCTTCGAGGCCAACCCAGCCATGCGAGATACATTTACTCGCTGGTGAGGTGTTTCCTTGCCGTAGAGATTAGCGGGAAATGGAACTGTTTGTCATCGAAGTTGTAAACAAAAACAAACGCCCTGCTGCTTGTTTGTGTGGCTCGGTAACGATGCTCGCTTTGCTCCGTCATTTGTGTTTCACAATTGAAGGTCGATAAGGCCTCGAGCTGTTGTTTACACAACTTGAAAGATGTTTCAATTCGTTGGAATGAAATATTCTAAGGTATGTTGGTGATAAAAATTTATTGCACTATTCTAATTTCTTACTTACATAGGACCGGTGTTGATGGGTAAAGCACGTTGATTTACACTACAGGTGCAGGTTGAGACGGCTGGAAAAATGAAACAAAACTTAATTTTGAATAGTTTTATAGAATTTATAACGTTAATATATATAGTAAAAAACACCAATATACAAACTGTTCCCCATCATCAGCATTTTAATATGATTATAGTTTCAAACCAATACACAATCTTGCCTTGCCATTTCCTTTAGAGAACCAAGAATATGAAGTTTGATCAATTTTAAACCGGCATTCGTCAATTCTACTCAATTTAATACAGGTAAAAATACTTTAAATAGCTAAAAAACGTAAAGAAGTCAAATCCATGCCTAAAATCACGAAAACCCTCGACTTAGTTCTGAATTATCAATAATCAATCCTCGAAGAAGAAGGTAATGTTGGGAATCGTAAATAAATGTGTGTAAACTACCCTATACTGTAAAACTTATCTTCTAAATGTCTAAATTTTCATGTAGTTTTTTGTGAGAATCGGTAAAAAAGTTATTACACTGGCACCGTTTTCGGTAGCGTATGAAAAATCTGAACAAAAGAAATAAAAAAACGACGACGGTAGTGAAATTCTATCGCTAACAGGAAACCGCTTGCAAAGTTTGTCGATTTAACATATATGTTATTCTGAATTTATTTTCACAAAAGTTTTCCTAATAGACGCTCAAAATATTAGTACAGGTATGTTACCGATGAGTGGAAACGTTTATTTGTTGTTATAAACAAAACTGGACTGCTCAATACGCTCATATTTTACCCACAAATGAAGAGCTTGACGGTGTATAACTTAACTTTGAAGCATAAAATTCAATTTTCCTAACGATGGTACCAACTTCTTCCAGAAAGTCCGAAACATGTATCCCCTAACATCATTGCTGATCTAATCGGTACAAACTCACCGGTGCGCACCCAGCAATGGGGAATTTTCAAGCGTGATTCAAGGGTTTCGATCTGGCCACCTGGATTTGTGTTCGCCAAACGACGCATTCAAGCGGCTTACTTTCGTCGACATCGCAACGAGCTACCCCCGGTCGTCGCCTACTTCGATCACATACGGACGGGTAAAGTGGTGTTCGGCAAAGAAAACAAACGCACGAACACAAACAGAAAGCTTTCTAGGAGCCGTGGCGTGTTTCGTTGCCGGACCACTGTACCACCCGATGATGAGTAATACCTGGTACAGGCAGCTTACGTTGGCAGTTTGGCATTTCGGTTTTTACGTCCCCGCTCTCTCGAGCAAGCAAGAGTGGGGGGAGGGTGGAGAGTAGTCGTTTTTGGAGTGGTTTGCAGTTTGCAAACCTCCTCAATACAGCAAAACTCTTGCCCTGCTGGAATGGTGGGGCTGATGTGAGCGGCACAACTGGACATCAACAGTTTCCTATGGCGGTCAATGTAGCTGTGTTTGTTGATAAACGAACCCATGGCAGCTGGTGCGGCATAAAGACGCTAGTATTTGATAAGTGATAAGGCCGAACGAAACGTTCCTACACCAGGCGCCTCATGGAGGCCACCATCATGGTATTACAATATCTCATACAGCCACACATTACTCGCTTTATTGTGCCTGCTGAAAGTGCACGGCAAGACAAACACCCCGCCTGCCCCTACCAGTCCTACGCGCGGTGGATGCACTTACCCTCGCGGAGCGTGGAAAAATGTGTAGTAAACAAACCGTTCGGGGATTGAGTTCGCTCGCGGTCTCCACACAGTCGTCCTACCCACTTGCTCTACGAGTACACTTTTGCAACTGTCTATGGCACGATTGCATGCGACCCTTTGCAGAGGCCGCGCACGCCACAGTCGTCAACATGCCAGCGGTGCAGCAAATACAAAAAAAAAAGAAACGAAACAAGTTGCGCTGCATGTGTTCGTTCGTTTCGAGATGCATTCAAATCCGTCGTGAGAGTCCGCTGATTGCAGTGCATGGCGGACAGTCACATGGCCGGGTGCGCGATCATGATGCGGTAACGTAAACGTGAACACAAACGAGGGCGGCTTCGGCGACGGCCACGCCAAGCATCAGGGCGCCGCCGTCGGCGTCTGACGTTACTACAGTGCTGCACCCACGGACGGCAGCGAAGTTGGTACTGCTCGGCCTACTTTGACATTGAGTCATATTTTTAAATGACACTCAAAAAAGCCCCAGCCAGGATGAAGTGAGTTGGAGGGGAGGAATAAAAAAAAGCGGGAATATTTTTTTGTTTTCCTTTTTGCATCAATAATTTCACCACAGATTGTATAAGTAACAATGATGCTGCTTTCATTTTGCTAAATCGAATCCATTCGCAGCTATGCAGATGTGTCAGTTTCGACAAATATATCACTTTCACTAACGTGCACTAACGAGAAGCTTCGGTTATTTAAGGGATTTGTATGTTATTAGATCTAGGAGAGAAATATTGAATCATTATTACAACGAAACACTAATTTAATCTCCATCTACAATTTTGATTATGAATAAAGCTTCATATTGGAATAGAATAAAGTTTCATTCTACGTTCATTTAATATTCTACGAAATCTTTTTTAACATTCGTTGCAGGACATTTACTACACTTAATTCAATTCGAAATATGTTCCAAGTAATTATGAGCTGGTTAGTATATTTGGTGGGAAGATTGAATTCCGATTGGACGATTTTTGAGAGCATGTGCACATACGGTTAAACAAACATCAAATAAAACCTTCGGTACATTAAATTAAATTAAATATCATTGAAAACAATCAAACTATAAAAATCATAAAACAAACAACAATCATAAATGATTATGAACATTTCGTTGCATTTGAAAGAATGCTTTCCGAAAGCAGTCCGTCGTGCGGTAGCCTTACGTGTTAAAAGCTTTCATTCACTCGCTCGGCGCAAAATGTGCTAAAACCCGTCAGTTGCACAGAAAGATGCGGTTGCGATCATCATGTGGAAAACAATGAACGGTTATAGATTTCCAAACAATGCAAACGTTCCTAATTCGAAAAGAAAAGCACAATGTGCACAATAACAATCTTCGCACAGGCGCCTGATCCAGCAGCCAACCGAAGGAGAACGAAGCCTACTGTGCCTTCTGGCTTGGGTAACGTGATGCATAAAAATAAAAATATGTGTATAAAACCCAGCGGAAAGAGTATGAGCACATCGCATCGAGAGTGACGCGTTGTTGCACCGTCGGTGCAGCAGAATGTGCATCGTAACTCCATTTCGAATCCCCCCATTCGCGATTGTATACTTGGCCGAGTGTTGGGCGAAGAGAATCCCACGTAAAAAAAAAAACGCCAAGTTTTACGCGATGTGGGTTGACGTGGTTTCTCGGGTCTCTGGTGGGGATGTTGTTTTTTTTGTTCTCTTTTTGTTTGTTTTGGTCGCAGTTCATGTACTCGGCGTGATGAATCTGATGCGCATGGCACAACGCGCGCCCGTTGTGGCGCTGGGAAATAGTGAGAGCATAGCGTTTCCACTCAATGAATGAGCGAGAGATCACTGACACCACACACGGGTAGACGAGCACGAGCAGGGATGTCGGGCCGTGAATGCAATCGTAGTTGAGAACCCTGGAAACCACCCACTTATGTACGCCGAGCGAGCGGGCAGTAGGTTTTTCATGAATGAAATGAAATTGAAACATTTGTGTATCGTTTATTCGGTTGGAAAATTGCTTAAATTATCATGGTGGCAAAGTTATCAACCTAACCTTTCAAAACTATTTGCTTTGTGATAAAGGCAACTCGCGTTAGTAGGCAATAAAATTACTATCTTTACAATCTACACATCCGCGCACCAGTTGAATGTCAACAGTGTGTTCTTAACAAAGTGTTAATCCAATGTTAAATATGTGACATACAGCCATGCGCTCCTTACAATGACTGATAAAGCACAATCTTCACGCTCAATTCCCGCGCGCCGGGGAAGAGAACAGTCGAAACGGGGCAAAAAATTCCCAATCAGAAGCGACCGGTGAGCCACCAGTGTGTTGATTTGGATACGAATTACGGCCAATCCGGCTGACCGTTGCAAAACGAACGAAAAAGGAAAGGCAAACGCAAGCTCAAAACGCACCGAACGAAAGTCAACGTTCTTGAGGTATTTTGGTTTGTTTACGCGAGCATGACCATCTTCACAGCGACTCCCCATACGAACTTCAGCACACGTAGGTGCAGGTATCCCGGACTTCGTTTTTCCGCCAGCACCGGGAAGACAAATATGCGCATGAATTTTTGTGGGTTGTGGCAAGTTCCATTCAATTAGCTCTTGTTAGCGGAATGGTGATGGTACACAATTGTGTACTTTTCTCCTACAATAAGCTCAACTGTGGACGAAAATATTATTTTGGAACATTATACAAACAATTTTTTTTTTCATTTCTAAAACTAAAGTGCCTTGTGAAACTTTTGAGAACTCGTGAAAAAAGCATAAGCTTTAAGTATGCATCTTTCATTGAAAGAAATACAATTAAATATTTTCTTGTCTATAGGCATCAAAAACAGGGATACTAATTTATAAAAACTAGACTACAAACGAAAAAGAATGACACATTTACCACAAAATGTTAAATAGTCCACACACAGCCTTCACGAACAGTATTAAAAAAAGAATATATTCTCAGTGTGCCATGATGTTTTGTTGGAAATTATATCCCGAGCAGAAACCACAGGAGCCAACAGGAGTGGCGCATTATTTTTCATGCAATTTCTCGCCCCCCGCCTCCCCCTGGGACGTCTTCACACCAGAGCACCGACCGACCGACCGACCGGAGTGATTTTGTTGCCGTTCCCGAACCCCGTGTGTTGACGATCCGGTGCGCGCATGTGTTTGATCTTTATTCAACACAGCTCAGTTTACTCTGTGTGTGTGTGTGCGTGTTTTTTTTTTATTTTGCGAACCGTTCGTTGAACCTCCACGTGCGGTGTGGCGATGTATAATATTTGCCACTAATCCATTCGCGCGTTACTACGGCAACGTCGTCGCCGTAGCCACTGATGACGAGAACGATGCGAGTGTCGTAGGCGGTGGGGGGAAGAGATGACAGTTTTACGAACGCTCGTAGACTCGATTGAGCGATGGAGGATTTTGAATGATCACGTTCGCAGTAACGAGTGCCGGTGCGGGTAAGTAAACACCCTTTTTAACACTTTTCTACGTCGTCGTTGCAAAGTTCTACTGCTGCAACAAAGTCTTGTTTGTGAGCAATTTATGCGTGAATTGCTGTTGCGGGTATTTCTTCCAAGAGTAGAGAGCTGTTGGGCAGGTTATTGAAGCTTGAACATTAAGATATTTATGCGAATCGCTTCTATAAGTATCCAAATAAGAGACGTATTGGACAGCAATGTTTTTTTTGAACATTACACATTTGACACAGTTTCTTTAATAGTAAATTCGACTGAAAAAATAAATTTTTGGATCTAAGTTCTTTTAATAAGCCCAAAGATTACAAACGCCTTACTAGGATGAATAGTTGTGCTAAAACATATAAGAATAAATAATCCAAAATAATCCAAAATAAAATTCTAAGCCCCATACTTAATGTAACACGGTTACATAGGACACATATAAAGCACAATATTTACAATATTACTATAATTCAACAATACTTCATCAGGGAAAAGAATACTCGTACTACCAAGAAGCAAGCCATTTGCTTCGACAGTTCTATCTGTACTCTCCTTATTTTCCTAAAACCATCTCTAAATATTCCAAACTTCTATCATTTCTAATATTCCCTATCCCCCATTAGCCTATCCCCATTATTGATTATTTTTTACCTTCTTATTCTGTATTTTTATTAGTTTTGACTTTAAGTTTAAAATGAAGAGTAAAGTTTTTCTTTTTTTTCATATGATGTGGGGTTTAATTACAAAATTCTCCCACTCTCACACCAAAAATGGAGAACTAAGGATGTTCTTATCGGCAAAGCAAAATAATACCAAGAAAAAAATAGTAAATAAATGCGTTGAACCCATTGAGAACGCGTTCAAAGTTAGTACCATGTATAATACTACAGAAATATTTGAATTGAACCACCACTTGTACTGCTGCTATTTACAAAACTCTAGTATCATATTTTTTAAACTTGAAGCGAGAGCAGTTTTGCTTGCTATTACAAATTGAGGAATCTGGAATCTGTCATTTAATTTGTGTAAAAACAAGTGAGAGTGTGAGTGGGAGAGAGCCTGAGAGAGAGTGAGCACGCGCAAGAAAGATAGATACAAAAAAAAACAAGCATTAAAATGACTATCCAAGCTGGCCATTTCAAAGCTGCTTCCGTCATATATGATGGAATTTACTTTGGGTCAAAAAAACAAACACGGTTTCGAATCGAAACTTACCATTTTGCCGCATTATATTTACAAGTTGCCCAATAAGAAAAGGACATAAAAATAAAAATAAGTTCATGTCGAGTTTTCACTAAATAGCTGCAAAATAATTGTACAGAAGAAAGTTCGTTAGAAAAAAAGATCTAATATTCCTATGCTGGTAGGATTAGCTGGCAAATTTCACGCTCACAGATCCGACGCCCTTCCCGAAACGATGGAATGCAAATCGGACAGTACAAAAATTGCGTATTCCTTACCGAAAAATTTTACATACACCGATGTTTAGGAGTTTGTTGTGATTCCATTTTCTTCCCTTGCTTGCTTGCCATCCCCATGGGGCAATGTTGTGGCTAGTGAAACCTGCCAACTCATCCGAATTCTTCTGCCTTTGCTCACTCCAGCCCCGTAGCGGCTGGTGTCGGTTCAAAAGGTATCGAAACACCTGTCGCCGCTGCCCAACCATTCCATCTCGCCAAGCCATTTCGGGTTCCCACCGGTCCGTTTCTGAATGGTTTCTAGTGAAACCTCCAGCTTGTGTGCGTGTGTAACTGTGGGCGTGTACGGGTAAATCGTACGATCGCAACCGGCGTACCGGCTTTCTCAAGGTTAATCTGTTCAAAGGTACAATGGCTTCTTGATCGACGAAGCCGGTTGGGATCCTCATTTGGTGAGCGGTTCCGCCGCTTTTGCGCCTGGTAAAGCGGCGCGTAATAAAATGAAGCGCGTGTTTGAACGTGTACGTTTTAACCTCCGCCTCCCAAACCACCACCACCACCACGATCGACCCCCAGTGTGTTTGTTTTCGTTCAAACACCCCGCCACAACACGCGCGAGCACTGTAGGAAAAGTGTGTAGGAATCCACCGTCCACCGTCGTTCTATCGTCCTACACGTGGCGAAATGAACGTAAAATTAGAAAATTAAAAGCGGACGTCTGAATGTGGCGTGTGTTGTGATCACCTCCGGGAGAGGACAACCATTGCGTTATCGTTGTTTTTTGTTTTTTTTTTGCTTCAATCAAACATCGAATGTGACGCAAAATGTGGCAGGAAACGCTGCCTCAAACCTGACCATACCGGCTTGGGCTAATGAATGGAATCCCGCCGCTGAGTTGGTCAACACACACACACACACACACCGTACCGGTGTCAACGTAACGTTGCGATGCGGTACGATCGAATGTCGACGCAAGTGGGCAAACCGTCATTTGCCTAACCGGCCTCACATGACGCTCATTTCTCGTACCATCTAAAAAAACGTTGCTCCCTCAGCAAACCAGTGTGCGAACTATGGAATCGATGATTCTATTTCATGCAACCCGTCGTCGTCCCACTCGCTGGGAGGGAGGGAGGGAGGGAGGTTAGAATTTTGCTTCCGCTTACAAGCTTAACCTTGACAGCGGTTATTACACCCCACCCGAAACAGTCCGATAAGTTTCATCATCTTATTCCGGTCGCTGGCTTTTTTTTTATTCGAGCGCGTGCAGCGCAGAAGATCGTTTGTTGCTTGCCTCCTTCCCAACGCGTCACATGAACATTTTAGAGCTGCAATGAGCGTTAACGAGCGTGGATTACTTTAGAGTAAAATATTTTAAATCCGCATGGGAAAGGTAGGTAAATACCTACCAGGCGAAGAGACAGAGAGAAATTGTGTGTAAATATCTTTGATTTTTATTCATCAAACGGCAGGAGTTTGTAAAATAGTTGGGTAAATTGGAACGGCATCTTTTCACATGCTGATAAGAACGATTAGCTCACCATTTTTGCTTTTAAATGATAAATTATGTGCTGTAAGAAGAACGAAATAGTACACATATTTAAAACATAGACTAACCACATCCTTTTCAGATAAAATAATTATATACATTATTTTAAAAAATCAACCTAAAACATGTTGAACTTTTCTTAAAAGGAGAAATGAAAAAAACTGATTTTTTATATTATCCTACGATAAAACTAAGTGCTTTGCGTACTATGTTATTTCTAACTATCATGAAAAAGGTCATTTGTAAATAATACAATGATTCGAGTGTAGTGAACGATTTCCATATAGTTTGTGGCAAATCAGTTTAACTATGTCATTAACTACGACAAACCGGAACAAAGCTACATCATTCATGTTGCTTTTTTTTCTTATATTTCACTATCACAAACCGAACATCCATCTCCTGTACATTATCAACACATGCACGTCCGGGTGGCTAATTTTGCACTTCCGGCTGGCTTTATCAAGCGTAAGGATTTTGGAGGATCGTTCCGATTATTGCAAAGCGAGTGACACATGAGTGGCTGATTGTTGTTATTGTGAAAAATATACGCTTGTGTCGAGAAAATGTAGCTAAATGGTCTTACATATGATACATATTAAAAAAAATATATTTTAAATTTCTTACTACCGCATCAAAAGGATACGTTTTACTCAAAATGAAAGGCGAATCTTTCACGAAATTGGTGATGCCAATTGGGAAATGCAAACGAAGCCGCAGTTTGTGCGGTACGATAGGGGTTGCGAAAATGCTGCGTACCGTGTGTAAAAGCGACGGAAACTGTAAACAAACTTTTGCGCGGGAATTCCATCATCCCGACGCGTCTCGCACGGCATCGTGCATGATCACACCTTGCCCGAGGCCTGGAGGAGGATTTTACCATCGCCCTTGTCTGGCGATCACGGCAGAGCTGTTGCAAAAATGTTGCACCGCGTAAACAAAACCCGGGACAATGGTTGCAGCAGACGGAAGCGGCGGCATGGATGTGGAGTGTTCCGTAAAAAAAAAAAAAACGAGGCGCACACGGACCACCAGGGATGGCGGTCCGAAACGAAACGACATGCTACGAGGCCGACCGGACCGGAGGAGGATTACAACAAAGAAAACCGGCTCTCCGGTGTTCGAAGCGAGAAAAAGAAAAAAAAAGGAAGATCCAGTGAAAGAACGAAGATCAGAAGCAGAAACGGGCAGAAACGGAAACATCCAACCCAACCCAAGCGCAGGGCAACTGATCGAGTGATCTTTGTTGGCTGTTGGCTGGCTTTTGCAGCTTGCCAGTAGGCGGGCGGCACACGGTGGAAGCAAGGAAGGAAAGGGTACAAAGCAAAGAGCCGGTCTGGAGGTAAAACAGAAACGGGGTTGTACACAGGTGCCCACAAGGAGGGAGAAAAAACAAAGAGTTTGCACATGCCTTCTACCCGATGCGCGCGGGCTTTGGAATGTTCGTTGGTAGATTTGAATATTTGAAAGTGCCGCATCGTGACGCATCCAATGGCTGCTGTTTGATAAAGGATTTATCGTGCAAAGGATCGTCCAATACCAAAGTGTCATTCCATTTGTTCGCAACACTGACTGTTTTCGTTCCTGGTGTGCCTCAGCAAATGGTCCTTTTTTTTGTTTTGAATGATAGAAAGTTTACACGAAATGTTCGGTGGGTGGTTTTAAGACTACGCGTCACCACGAAAACAGCTCGTCATCGACGGTTTTTTTTTTTTTTAGCGTGCACGGCTGGAACGAACATTTTGGCACGATTCCAGTGCGCAGTGTTCAGAGTTCACTCCATTGCCACGCCACAGTTTCGCATGTGCGATTGTGGCAAAGCCTCCCTTGATGGAAACGAAAGAAAAAAAGAGAGAGGGATAGAAAAAAAATGAAAACGTAAAACCTCAGGCACTACCCGTGCTGTGCTGTCTGCTTCCACCTCTCGCGGCGGGTTTCTTCCTTTGCTGCACGTTTTCTTCCAACGCTTCGCAACGGCCACCACCGCTGCGATGTAGAGAGAAGTGGCATGTAAAAACAGAACGGAAGAAAAATAATAATAAAGCCGGCTGCCGGCATCGATCGACGCCGGGCCTCGGCGGAGGTAAAAATGCGCCGTGGGGGGGAGGAGTGGGGGCAAACTCTACGCCAGCCATACAAGGCCACACCACACCACCGACGAGAGACAGACACCCCAGCGGGGGAAGACTACACCAGCGGCAAACTACCAGCAAGCAACGAAATAGAAGACGGCAACGACGATCGAGATCGCAAACCGTGTCTTATTTCTGCCATCGTCGGAGTTTATGTTTTGTTTTGATCGTGAACCAAAGAGAGAGACAGAGAGATAGCGTTTGTGTGTGTGTTTGTGTGTAAAAGAATGAGAGAGAAAGAGAGAAGAGAGCGAAGCGCACGGAAACGAACGTGTGGAAAGCTGGAGGCCTGTGTATGGCAACGGTCATCGGTCTGGAACGAGCCCTTCTCGTACCGTAACCACGCTCGGTAAGAGGCTGGAGAGAATTTTGGGGGATCTTGGCTGCTCCCTAGATGCGTTGGCCATGCTGCCCATGTGTATGTAAACATGGTGGCCACGCTTAGGATCGCAAGCACCAAACTATATTAACACGGTCGTATAACAAAGCAAGCACACACACACGCGCACACTTGTTGCTCGGTTATACGAATATCCGGCCATTTCTTCGCAAAGCAAAACAAAACTATAAAACGGCACTTCATAATACTGTACGATCAATCCACATCGTCATCCAAACTATTGAACCCAAAAGTTCGAAAACGTGCATGGGAGAAGAACAGAATGTTATTTCTCCCCACAATGTTTGCACTTATTTTACTGCTGCTGTTTCACCTGTTTCTTTAATTAATTTTTATAATACTCATTTTGCGCGTTTTTTTCCATACTTCCTTCCTGCTAGATACGTACACGACTCTCACGACTAATTAAGGAATGGCCTCCGTTTGTTGCTTGACTAAAGTTTACGTTGCGTAGCCGGTGCGTGACGGTGTATGATGCAATGGCTATGAGTTTCCTTCCTCAAGAGGAAGAATTTAAATTGCATTTACCGTCTCAAACGGGGGCTCGTGGTGGAGAGAATGTACTGGAATGTTCTCGAGAAAATATTGATACAATTGAGCACAATTTATTGATACAATTGAATTCATACAATTGAATTGATGCAATCGAAGCTAAACAAATTTCATATGCGAACTTTTAAATAACTTCGTACGATGAATTATTCTAACGAATCTTTTTAGACCAAATGACTTCACCGTACCGCGTACATCAGGCTCGGTGAACGTTGGAATTGCTTTGGCTTGTTTGACCACCACACCTAACCTTGCCCGTTTTCCATCCCTTACGTTAGCGTGCAACACAAGAAATTGAAAGAAAAAAAAATAATAGAAGGTAAGCAATATCCACAGACCAACGGCGACGATCTTTTTCTTCGCATTCTTGCAGCATCAAAAACCGACCTCGACGCTCACCGGGTGGAAGAAAACACCGAAACGCATCTTTCGCTCGTACATTCTCGTCCGGCAGGCATTTCTCTCACATGAAGAGGCGTTTGTAGACTTCTTGGAATTTTCCCTTCTACGATTGCACTCGTTTTGTTTTCTTACATCCTTCTTCTTTCCGGGGAAACGGTTTTCTCTTGGGATTTGATGTGCGAGACAGCACAGAACTTGTGTAAATAGAGAGAAGCAAACGAACCACATGAACGAAAAAAAAAAACAAAACAAAACAGCACATGGAGTCTATCAAACCGAAACCATAAAATTGTGTATGTCCGTGGAAAATGTGGCATCGGTTCAAAATTTGCTAATGGTAAGGTAAAACGCATGATACGACGTTGGCCAAACATGTTTTGCATAAAAATGGACCAACTCGTTGCAACGATCACGATTGGTTCATTGTCATACTAGCAAAGTGTTCTGCTGCATGCGGGAGTGGGTAATCGACCCCAGAAAAAATAGATTAGCTATGTTCGGCGTCATAGTATTGTAATATAAAATAAAAAAGATGTTAGAAAAAGATGTGCCAAATCTTTCGTCATAACTAGTGGTAAGCAACATTTTAGAATAAAAAATAAATAGCAGTAAACTACTTTCAACAAATTAACTTATTTCTAACTCTAAGTAAATCATATGTTAAACAAGCTAGATTTGCTTTATCGTCAGCACGTGTATTCTAGCTTCAGACGTTAATTTGTTAAAAAACGAATTAGTTTTTATCTACTGATTGAAGCAGATAATGTAAATATTGTAAAATTTTCTGTTGAATCATTTGACAAAATTGCCATGAAGCTATCACGAACCATTATGATGGTAAAGCTAAACAAATGATGTTTTATTTTGTCCTTCCATGTTTCTAGAACAACATATTACACCTCAGAATGGTAATTGAATAATTTTAGGCTAGTGCAGGAAAGCAGCATTAGGTTACATCATATCGAAACATTCGACAGAGATCTTAAGATCCGATTTTGTTGAAATAATCATTTTACCAGTTTCTTCCGAAATTGGATCACATAGAAAAGTTTTGGCGAAGTACACATTTTTAATGAAAATTCGTATTTAATGCCTTAATTACAACCAAATTTTATAAATGACAGAAACAAGTGAATATCTGTTTCTAAAATTACTCTACATAATAACGCAAAATACGAATTTAAAAGTTATTGTTAAATTTACTCAATTATGAAATAAATTTCAGTTGAAATAACGGTAGATTTAAAAACTTATCGATTCGAAATATTTCGAATAGCTTTCAAAAGCTTTCATAAGTTAAGTGCTTTTTAAGAGGTCTTTTACGCACAATGTTTAAAGCACTTAAGAGGTCTTTTACGCATTTTATTTAAAGCAGGACTGATTTCAGCATATTATTTAGATTTTGGTCACGAGATCTTTGTAAAATCGAGTTTTCCTTTCAATTCTATCCTATGACCAAAATCAACTAAGTTCTATATTTGTACTAAATTTAACGAAGTTGTCAAATCTTCCAAATAATTTCAGCATCAGCTCCGTAGTGCCACCTAGGGAGGAATTGATTGAAACGATGAAATTCGAAACCTTGCAATGATGGATACGTACTAAAACGAAATGTGTTTATACCACATTTGCTCATTTGGTTGATGAACATGAAACCGTTTTAACTGTACTAATATTGTGTTGTACTTTGAAACCATTTATTTACCAAAATTAAGAAATATTTTATCGTTTCATTCAATCCGTTTTAATCGAAAAATGCTATGTAATTTAGCTCCAAGAGGAATTTCGACGATAAATGCGAAACTATGAAGAAATAAACAGTTTTAGTTTAAAATTCAAAATTAAACTATTTTTATGAAAATTTAAACTAAGTTTCCTAGTTACTTTATTCAACAATATTGAAATTACTTCGAAACCCTTCTACTAGCCCCTTTAATCTTAATGATAACTTAAAAAACTTGTCCTATTGTAATTGCAATATCAGCCTTTTTTCTAAAAAAAATGGAGTTATGACATCTGTGACATCATGACTGTGTCAAATTGATTGCAATTTTCGTTTATGATTCTTTTAAATACAAAAGCACATAGTTTTTCATAGTTTCATGCGTAAAAATAGTTATTTTATCGTGCTGAAACGTACATCGATTGTAAGATTATTTACATGCTGTCACTTTTCTACATACATCGATTTAGCGCCGACAGCTGTCATTTGCTGTCAACCAAATTATGATCGCCAAAAATACACAACAATTGTAAAATTAACCAATAAAATGTGCTTCTTGTTTTTACGTGATATGAATTACTGAAAACACCTAAAAATATTAAGCCTTCTTAAACCCAGTTCAACCATACGCTTTTCTGTCAGTTTTGTGTCAGAAGTGTCGTAACGATTGTTGTTGTTTTTTGAATACGCTGTGCAAACTGTTCGTGCACTGGTGCACGTAACAGGAAAACATTTTTTTTCATCTGTCTGGCACAGAGCTAAAGATCAAAACTAGCTAAAGCGGTTTCTCCGATAAGTTCTAAAAAGTTCGTAAACAGATGAAACGATCACTTGACCACTAATTAGGGTAGCTCGCTGCTTCACCTCACCGACGCCAAAGCGTTGATTTCGTAACTTTCTGTTATCACAGCAGCGCGAGCACTTGTAACCGAGTTGTGCTGCTAAGAAGATTGGTGTTGTTAGGTGCTTAAACGAATTGTTAAAATTTAAAGTTAAAGTAGGCCAGACCCAGCGGGTTTATAATCATGAGCGGATATTTGTTTCGAAACTACGGCAGTCGCTATATATCTGTGAGTCGAAAACTGTGCAATATTATCGCAAATTTCATTAGAATCATGAAACACAACATTCGAAATATCACTTTCACTTTCAGTTCTGTAAGCAGAAAATGTGGTTAGGTGTGAAAAGAAGTCCTAATCTGATCTCGTTTATGTTTGCATGATTTTCTATCGCCTCTTTCCCATAGATACTGAGTCGCGTATGGTCAGGGAACTCGCAGATGGTGAAAAATTCGGAAGCAGCATTAAGGAAAACACTTGAGGCAAAGTTCCCTCTGGTACGTGTAACGAATGTGATAATGACACAATACAGTTACTACTCAGACACGAAAAAGGGTCGTTGATCGATCGCTGCTCATCACTATCTTATCACAAGCTTTGCACAATGAACAATGACACCCAATTGCGTTCTCTTTTGGATCTGGTAGGCTAAGAACATCGTCGTCAGTGATATTTCTGGAGGCTGTGGCTCGATGTACGAAATATTCGTGGAAACGAAAGAATTCAAAGGCCTGTCAACTGTGAAACAGCACCGATTAATCACCGAAACTCTAAAATCTGAAATTAAGGACATGCACGGTTTACGGATACACACGTCCACTGCTGAGTAATTATGACTGTGCATAGTTGTGTTAAACGAAATGATGCTTTTGCTACTGGCGATCAAACTATATACAAGCATGGTACGATTTACGAACTAAATTAGGTAGATACTTCAATAAAGCGCTTCAAAACATACCTCACAGTGTAAAAGTTTCCTTTCCTACGGTGTAGCACGGCGTTACATTCACTTGAAAATTAGCAAAATGCAAAACCGTTTGCTCAGCCAGCAAGGAACCACAACACACTAGTAACAACGGGTACGAAGCACTACGGAATATGATCGGGGCGTAAAGCACTGGCTGCGTTGTGTGAAGAAAAAGGAACGCAATATATGTAGTACTTTTTGATTGCTGACCACAGCAACTGTTATCACTTATCATAAACCAAGAGACTCTCAACGATTATCAGTATTTGAAACGCGGCTTTCAGATCATTATGCGCGAAGAAAACGATACGTAAGTAAACAATTGATAATTGTTGCGCCGTTGTTTTTATCAAAACCCACAGAGGTCGCCTGTACGGACATTTTCGTCGACATTTAGTTTACTTAAAAAGTTATCCGATATACTTTTCTCGGCATTAATTTCTTTTTCTACAATTGTACGCCAACGTTAAAGTAAGGGCGTACAAAAAAACCCATTTTGCTTCTTTGGATGCAGAAGACATTGAAATGATATTATACGTACCGGAATCAATCCAAGCTTTGATGCTAATCGTTTCAGTTATCGTTGCCGCTGTAGCTCATCGAAACAGATCTTTAACAATTTCTCTCATCGAGTCCTTCGAGTTCTTAAGTGGCATATTTCTTTTGCTATTCGTCTCTTCTCGTCTTGTGTCCCTTTGTGATCGGGACAGAGTATCTTGCATTGTGAAACAGGAAACTCATACAGAAGAGGTATAATCCGTGTTTGTTCTATTTGTTAATGGTTTTATTGTGTTTATATCATTCCCTAACCGAGCCTCGTTTTATGTCCCGAAATGAGTTGGCTTTTCGGTTGTGAAAGACTACCTACCGATCCGAAAAAAAACGTAATGGAATCCGCAATACTGAGGAAATGCGCAAAACATTGGTTTATTTGTTCGCATGCTTCGCTTTTATCCAAGTTTCACAAGCTACAATCGCATGTTTTATTACTCCGAAAAAATGGCTGATAACGTATCTAACAGATTTCGCTTCCTCAATGTTACTGAATTAATTTACAAAAAAAAAAGATCTTCTAGGGCTGTACAAATTAGGATACACCGTCTTAGGTTAAGTCTTACTCGATCATGTACTAACTGTCGCGACTACACTGCTCAATGTAACAGCTGTAACAGTGAGAAACCAGACACTCGTTGTACAATCACCATTTACATGCTACACGCCTTCTTACGTCTTCCCTTTTCTCTTATTGTTCCCTATTACATACACCATACTTTCACTTGCACACACACACACACACACACGCACAATGCGACGACACTTTATTGCTCATTCTTGTTCCTAACTTCTTTCCACACATTGTCGGAATCTCCTTACATAAGAACGTCTGTGTAATGAACGGCGGATGCTGCGTTATTCTATATTAATCATGCTTTGGGATTTCTCTACAATTCTTAAGACACTTTAAGATTCTCGTGATTTTGCGTTAGGTGTTGGTTTTGAGTGCTGCATCATTTTATTTCACTTTCAACAGTTCATCGTATCGTCCAACCCTCGTACCTCGTGGATCACACACACCACGATTTCGTCATACACAGTAATGTTTCGATTCTTCATTTTCTTTTGAAGAAAAATCTCAATGTTACGCTACGCGATGCGTCGAGCAGGGGGGAAGGGGGGGGGAAGGAGGGGGAGGGTGTGTGTATGTGTGTTTTGCCACTAACGCAGAAAGGATGCGTTTCAAATTCCTACGCTCCTATTCTCAGCATTCCAGTTACGACTTTGCATGTGCATTACATGCGGAAGAAGGAAGTTAGAAATGAAACTTACCACTCTCAGTTCATGACGTAAAAATTGATTCGAAGTTGTTAAAAGTAAATGTTGCTGAATAACTCATAAACTAATCCCGTACCGTAGGATTGCTGTACACTACTTTTGCTCATCCACCTTCCTACCTACACACCAATGATGCCACACGCTCGCATTAACATACACGCCCACTGAAATAAAACCAACCTCCGAACCTTCGAAGAAGAGGGAGGGGTTTCGGAGAGGGAAGGTACAATACATCGCGAGCCGCATCCTTTCTACAGCATATTGATACCTGTCGGGCCGGCACCCGGTAGGGTGAGACCGTCCAGTTTGATTGTGCTGCCCGATGGTTTGCCCGGCGGATGGTTGAGTGCCGATTCCTGCTGATCGCGAAGCTGACGCCGTCTTTTCTTGCTCCATAGTTCATGGCAGTCCTGCCACGTTGGCAGCTGCGGTGGAGGTAATCTGCGTGGAAGAAGAACACGATACAATTCGCGGGAGGGGTGCGAAAGTGTTAGTGGCCATGACCGGATGTTACTGTGCCAGCTCGGCAATACTTACTGGTCAGGTATAACGTTCTTAAGCCAGTTCGATTTGAGTGCATCCTCGGCCGTGATGCGTCGGTCCGGATCTAACACCAGCATGCTGTCGAGCAGATCGAGCGAGGGGGTGGACATGAATGCAAAGTCTTCCCGCAGTTTACGGCGGTACTGCTTCTTCGACTTGAGCGTGTGGAACAGGGGCAGCTTTATGACGTTTGGCCAGACGGCCGGTGTAGGCGTACCGCACAGGCGCGATATCATTTCTAGCTGGGCTGGTTCTTGGTTCGCCTGGAACAGGGGCTTCTTGAGGAACAGCTCGCCCAGAATGCAGCCGCAGCTCCACACGTCTATCGCGGGACCGTAACGTTCCTCGCCGAGCAGTAACTCCGGTGGCCGGTACCAGAGCGTGATTACTTTGTTCGTGTAGGGACGCTCTCGATTGTCCGCGTTGTACAGTCGTGCGAGCCCAAAATCAGCCAGCTTCACCTCACCCCTGCAACGGTAAGCACGGTAAAATTTATTAAAAATTGCAACAACTTCTCCCATCTAAGGCGGCTGGGTGCCATCTCTTCTTCTTCTGCTTCTCTCTGGCGTAACGACCGAAGACATGCCTGCCATTATACCGGCTTACTAGACTAATTTTACCACCATAACTCGTTCATGGTACCGGTTCTGTCGTGTGAAAGACCGGTGCCGCTACCACGACACCACCGGTCCGCCACCTATAGTTGGAAACGTACCTGTTGTTCATAAGGATATTGGAACACTTAATGTCCCTGTGCAAGAAGTTTTTCTTGTGGCAGTAGTTTAGCCCATCCAGCAGCTGGCGCATAATGCTAGCGTTGTTCTGCTCGTTGAAATCGACCAAGCCCGACTCCAGCAGACCCATCAGATCGTGGTCCATGTACTCAAACACCAGATAGAACGAGCCCTTGTCCTTGCGAAACTCCAGCGCGTCCTGCTTGTCGGTAACGATCTCCCGCAGATTGACGATGTTTTTGTGATTCAGCTGCCGCAATATCTTTATCTCGCGCACCGCCGTTATCGGGAAACCTTCCTTCTCATGCTCGAGACGGACCTTCTTCAATGCCACCAGCTCCTTCGTCTGCTGGTCCTTCGCCTTGTACACCTGCCGGGGTATGCGAATGGTTTTAGTAAACTTACACGCTATGTGGCCTTTCCGCAGCGGCCCATCCTTACCTGCCCGTACGTTCCTTCGCCAATCTGTTCGAGCATGTCGAACACCTCGACGCACCGTTCGCCCCAGTCCTTCCCACCGGAGGCCGACATCGGAGCGGACATGTTGCGCGAATGGCGGCGGTTTAAAATTCTCGGCCGTATCATGGGCACTTTTCCGGCACCGCACGACTGCTGCGTGGACGCGTTCCCAACCGTCCCGCCGGGTCCGGTGCTTTTGTAGCGATTGTTTAAGCTAGCGCTGTTATTGTTGTTGAGCCCCGTTTGGCCCGCCTGCGGTAGGTGCTGCGATCCATCACGGCCACCACTGGGCGGTGAACCGATTTCTTCGTCGCCACTAAGGTCTTCCGATCCCGGTACCATTGGTGGCATGGGCAGATTCAGTAGACCCTTCTTTCCCGTGGCAGCTATTGAGGACCCCGTGCCGGGCGTTGTGGCAGCGACAGTGGCGGCGACGGCGACAGCGGCCGGTGTTGGCACATTCGGCATGTTTGGCTTGTGACTGTTATCGGACCGCTGCTTCAGCGCACCGGGGACCGCATTCGAGGACACTTGCAGCGGAACGGCACCGGTAGTGGTCAGCGTAGGAATGGGCATAATTTTCATCGAACTCACCACCGTCGCCACGGGACTGATGGGGGCGGTTGGGCTCGGCGTTTGTACACCCTCCAAATCGGCAACGTTCACTCCCGGTGGCATCGGCAGGTTGGTCAGACTTTTTGGCTTCGTTATTACAGTGCCACTGTTCTGGTTGCTGCCACTGTCCATCGCTCCCGCTGGCACAGTGTCAGCTTTCCTTTCCGCCACGATTGCCAGATTGCCGATGTTAGTACCGGTGGAAGCGGCAGCACCGTGTTGGTGATGGTGGCCACCACTGTTCGTTATCACAGGTATGCGTGAATCTGGTACCATATTGCTGTTGCTATTGTTGGCGTTAATATCGCAACAGTTCCTACTACCGTCCTCAGCGATGCTCGCCGAATCGACCTGCGTTGATTCCGGCATTGGAATATTGGTAATCGCGTCCTGACTTCTATCCTTATTAAACCCATTCGCGCTGCCCTTCTCCGCCTGTGTCGCACCATTACTGTTTTCGCCATTACCATCGGAACGCTGGCTGTTCTCGCCCTCGGCCGGTATCACACCGCCCGTTGCGCCATCCGATCCCGTCCCACCACCGACCATACCACCTGCAGACGATGCATCGTGTTTCTCTTTGTTTTCCTGCAAAATTTCCTGCAACTTTTGATTGCGCTTATGCTTGTCTTTAATTAGCTCGGCGAAGAAGCTGGTATCGGTGATCTTCTTCTGCAGATCAATTTTCTTCGCTGAAGGCAGTTGCGGTGAGCGGGATCGGCTGCTGGAGTACCGTCTGCCGGTGCCGGAGGACGCTGGCGGTGAACGGCGGGGACTGCGCGAACGGTGTCGCGACCGTGACGAAGTGTAGCTGCTACCACCACCAGCCCCACCACCACCACCACCACCACCACCACGCTCCGGGGATGGGCTGTAGTAAGCTCGCTTTCGAGATGATCTCGACTTACTTGTCACCGTTGGCGATGGGGTCCTTCGGGACCGCCGGTTGCTACTGGGGCTTGGAGTTCTGCTGTAAATCGATGGTTTATCATACATGGGCAAGGGGTGTAGCGTGAAGATAATAGAAGAAAGAAAAAAGTTGTCAGTTTCACACCGAGCGCTCCCGACATCGAACTTCCAACTTCCATACCTAATGTTGTACCGTTTGTGAGTTTCCGTGCCGCGCCGATCGTCCCAGTCCCTCTCACGTTTGCTATAGCTTCGACCATCCGATTTTCGATAGTAGTCCTTCTCCGGTGGCGAACGATCTCGCCGCCGTTTTGTAGGCGGAGGAGTGTGAGGTTTGTGACGGCAGTCTGCAATGCCAAAAAGGTGGTGGTGAAGAGCTTAAGGTTTCATAATAGATAATCAGTCACTTGGCTTACTCGGTGAAGGTGTCCTCCTCGAGCTGTACCTTCGCTCGTTCGACTGGCTGCGTCGCCTACTATTCGCTCGATGACTACTACTCCTCCTGTGACGCAGTGACATTTGCGAAGGCGGACTGTCAAGATCAATGGGACTGGAGTGGTGGTGTTGCGGTTGCTGCGATCGTTCGTGGTACGTCGATGAGCTCTTCTTATGCATGCCGACCGGGGGCGTGTGAGGTGATGAAGTGATGTAGAGCTTGCGACCGCTGCTACTGCCGACACCGGTGGCCGACGAGCGATCGCGATCCCGTTCGCGCTCTCGGTGATCTCGGTCGCGTTCTCGCTCGCGGTCACGATCGCGCTCACGGTCCCGATCGCGGATTGGGCTGCGCCTACGGGTGGTCACATCGTGACCGTCATAAGGACTGCTCAGCAAATGCCGCGTTGAATGATGATGATCTAGCAGCGGTGGAGTGCCTAAAAAAAAACAACGCAAATTAAATTGAGCTGCCCACATCAAATGATCTACCCGATTGGGCTTACCGGGCGAAACGGGCGTAAGGCTGGTATCGTTGTGAACCGGTGTGTACGATTTGCTGCCGTCCCCACTGCCACCACCGTACAGCGGCGATTGCTTCAGCGGCGGAGTCATTGATTCCAACAGGGAGTCCTCGCTTTCCGAGATTGTCTCGATGCTCGATATCGATTTGGTGCGTTGTTTCTTCTTGCGCTTCTTGGATTTTTTAGTCCTCTTGTGCTTCTTATCCTTTTTGCTTTTCTTTATTCGCTTCCTGCTCGATACCGATTGCGCCTCAATGTTATCGTTCATCTCCTCATTGTCATCATCGTCCTCGTTGTCCTCGTCGTCTTCCAGCTCCGTACCAGTTCCACCATTACCATCCACAGCGTCCATTCTCGCCACCACGCTTCCACCATCGTCCTCGTCGTCCTCGTTGAGTTCCACGGCGCTCCGTGCGCTGTCGTCCACGGGCTCATCTTCCCCACCGGCTTCACCGTCCTTCACCTTGGTTCGACGTTTCTGTCGCCGATACTTCATGGAGGAAGTATCGGAGGAAATGGAATTGATTCTTTTCGAACGACTGGATGAGCTGCTAATGGAAGATGCCGTCACGGTAGCGTTCGATTCCAGCGCAGCGCCCGCCTTCCGGTTCGGCTCGGCACCGTCGTTCAGTGATGGCGTGTTGCTGCGGGCATCCAACTCAGCGCTGCGCTGCGCTTGTGACGGTTGACTCCAGCGTTTGGAGTTCGATCGATGGGACTCTGAGGTGTGGCTGTGGTTGTCGACGTGCGTTTTTCTGTGCCGGTGGTGACGATGCCGGTGGCGTGATTTACTACCACTTTGCGAGGTTCTTCCGACATCGTCGGTTTCTTCGTCGCTCACGATCGAATCGCCTCCATTATCCACGGCGGTACCGACGCCCCCGCCTTCCGCAATATCGGTGACGTCCGTCTCAATTTCTCCCGCTTCTGGGGCGGAAAAATCCTCCGAGCTGACGTCGGAATACTCGACACCGGACTTGGAGCCGGACAGGGCGCTCCGTTCGGCAAATTCTTCCTCCAGCTCTCCGCTACTGTCATCGTACGTGGTCTGCCGGGCATCGCCATCCTTGTGCGATCGGGAGCGGCGCTTTGTTTCCTCACCGAACGAAGCGGACGACAGGTCCTCCACATCTGAGTTTGTGTTGTGGCGTTTCTTTTTCGATTTCCTGCTACTTTTGCGTGAACGCTTTTTCGAGTGCTTTAACCGTCCACTACTTCCCCCGCCAGCGCTGCTGATGCTAGCATGGTCTCGGTCACGTTCGCGATCCATCGTTTCTGCACGATTTTCCAAGCGTACTGAACCAGCTAGGTGACGAGCACCCGGAGCGTAGGACGTGAATGGTACACGAAACTCTCTACACCAGATTCACAATGACAATCAAAACGCGCAATCAATAGTTAAGACCTTCAGATGTTCGGAAGGTGTGCTTGCTTATTGTTGTCAAAACAAGGGTTACATTCGTGCGAAGATTAAGTTAACCATTGCATTCCCGCTGAAGGTGGCAGCTTCGAATGGAGAGAACTGGAGATTTTGTAGCGGCTTTGCTAAAAAGAAACCACAAAACACGACCGATTAATTATAGCGCTGTGATCTCCGGGACGGTTGCCTGTTGTACGCGATGCAGAAAGGCTAACCGGAACCGAATGTCCATCGGCGAATGTCCATCGGCGAATGTCCATCGGCGAATGTCCATTGGCGAATGTCCATCGGCTGTCCACATTCAACAACTACGCGCAAGTGTCCTTGCAGGTAAGCCACGAAACGGAGTGCCGTTTTTTACCTTTTTTCATCAATTGATAGGCGAACGATCTTTCGCAGACGACGGCACTTGCAACAGTGCAGATGCACTTGTGTAGGGGACACTTTCCCTCTCGGATCTTGCAGACCACTTTGCTTACGATGTATGCATACTACGCCTGCAAAGTAACGACGTTCCGATTGTTGTTCCTATTCGCTGGATGCGTTTCGGTCTCGCAAAAATGTGCTTTATTGTGTATCGTATCAACAGCCACTACAGCCCCAGTAACATAGCCACTATTGCCAATGACGGCCACTTCTGACGCACTGAAACGGTGTGCGGATGCGTGTGTGTAATGGACCCCAGACACTTCCAGCTGCCGGGTGGTGGAGGTGCATCTACCGCAAATGGCAAACTTTACATTTTGGATGTTCGCGTTCACTTTAACCACTTGTCCGATTAATTTACTTGCGGTCACCGCTTTTTTCGCTGCGTAACTTTTTATTGCACTGTGGTCCGTACTTTTCACGTTGTGTTGTCAGTCGCGGACAAAATGAAAGAAATATTGTGTTGTTACCCAAGGTAGTTAGAAACGACCAGAATTATTGCAGAGCCATTTGACATTTGTTAGCATGACACATCAATACTTGGGCCAGGTATGGTGGAGGCATGGAACTGGAAGCGGTTGTTTACTAGGTGGAATGGAAAGTAACTGTTTTTGGCTACCCGTACCAATCCGTGCAATAGCGAGAGCACTTGGATAGAGTAGTTGGACTAGCTGAAGCGCAATTGAGCGATGGTGGGCACTTTCGATGGTGATTGGTAGCTGTTGCTGAATTCTGGGTGTTCTTAAACACCACAGGAACAGAATGAGAATCCAATAAAGGACTGTAGGTAAACGAAGGGATGACAAAAGCGAATGAAGAAGGAGCGATGGATAGGAAAGGTATTACCACAGTTTCCTGTGATAACCATGACGCACTCGCAGTGGATTATTTCGAAAAAGAAAATAACCATACATATCGAGTGTTATGCTGTTATTAGACGAGGAAAAATAATGTCAGATGGTTTTGGATATTTTCTGTCAAACTGGGCTCCGGCGCGGCGTTTGGCATAAAATATCCACCCGCTCGTGTAATAACGATACATTGGGCGGAGCGGTTATTTTGTGTAATAATGCTTTTAATAATGATTGTACAATGAACGGACAAAATTGTAGGTGAATAAAACCACAGGAAAACCAAAACAAACCGAAATGTAAACAAACAACCATTTTGACAGAAAATATCCAGTCTGAAAAAATCAGAACTGAGCATGTCGAATTCTGATTTGCGGTTTGGATATTTTCTGTCAAACGCGATTTGGCAGAAAATATCCAAAACCATCTGACACTATTTTTCCTCGTCTAATAACCGCATTAATGTTAAAATAAATATTCCCATAGAAAGCAACTTTTCAACCCAAACATAGTTTGACACAACAATTCCAAAAAATGGCGATGTCAGGCGCTGAAAATACATCTTCTTGATATAAACACCTTTGGCATTTACGTGAATCGGTGCCATTTTTCGAGTTCACCTGACTGCTGTCACAAAGCTGTTAAAGCTGTCGACCAATTCGAGCAGATTATCTAGCCTCCACAACCCTCGTGCAGATCTGCAGGATAATCGCAAGCGACCGTTTTGAGCGAGGTGTCGCGAACAAGCGAGATGCAAGAAAATGGAATTGCGAACCAATAGCCACAGGAATCGCTGGACGACAAGCTGTACGAAAGAGATGCAAAAAGAGAGAAATTGCAGCGGCCCGAGAGGATTTTGACGACGCACAAAGGGAAAAGTGCCGCAAATTGTTAAATTCAGGAAATATTAATAAAAATCCGTGTACTCTGATCGTTTGAGGGATCATTGAGGGGTTTCGCTTCGAGCATATATTTGCAACGAACAGGCTACAGAGACAAAAATTATAATTACTGTTATAAAATTTTATTTCTACTTAAAGTTGGACAATTGCATTTGCATGATTTCGGAACGTTTCACAAACCATTCTTTATCTCAAAATGTTATGTTCTAAACCGGGTATTGGCGTTTTTACTCGATCGTATCATAAAATCAAGGTTCAAACGCGTTATTTTCATTATAAAACACAATTTTCATTAAAATCTTGATTAACCATCTTTTACATAATTTCCTCAATCAATAAGTAAATTTCCTTTCACAAGTTGTAAAAAATAAATGAAAAATTTGTTTCATTTGAACATGAAATTAAAAAAGATGGTATCGAATCTAATTGCATTTTCTAGAGCTGGCTGTTGAGGATGTTGAATTTTGAATAATATTTTTTTAAACACCATAAGTCATTCTAGTCGCGTAAACTAAATTAAGCCAGACTATGAACACTATTCCAGTTAAGCCAAATATTATTGGTACAGTTTTTTATACACAACAAAATTGTAGTCCAGCTGATTGCAATTAAGTCACAGAATCGTCCTCGCGCAAATATGCCCTCCCCAAAATATAGGATTCCAGACTAATAGATCATCAACGGAATAATGGCCATTGTCGATTAGCTTTGTGTTGAGAGACAGCAAACAAGCCGGTACAATGAGGAACTTTAAGAATTGTTACTAATTTATATTATGTACGGCAGAATTGACTACCCAACTTCAATGAATATGCATAAGAAAAATATACTTTGTTACAATTGTGACAAAATTAATTTAAATACAACCACGTTATCATAGTACATTAAGTAGTTACAATTTTAAACGATGTAGAAAGCAAAATATCGGATGTAGCCAAACATTTATAGTATTTTCTATTTTCAAATAGACTTGGCGTTCGTTAGTCTTCATTTACCTCTGTACTTTAAATGCACTGTACAGAAACCCGGTTTATTATGTTCACAATACAATTTATAGATTGTAGAACGGCCTTGGATGGAAAAAAATCACATCGCTGTCGAGCAGTTCCAATCTAATAAAATCAAAAGATCACATGTTTAATCATCTCATATTTTGGTCACAGGAGGCTGTAACAGGAATTTAAAAAAAAGTTTATACAAAATAATGCCAAAGCTTGCATTGAATATAGTAACAACTCGGTGGATTTATATGCCGTGAAAGAAAGATTTTCAAGACGGTTTCTTGTGGTATTTTGTGGTCACGGTTGTATCTTTTACGGCCGCCTCATGGAAGAACCTGAAAGGATAATTTTTATCGCGCCGATGTAACTTGTGAAGACGGGGTAGAAAAGTTGGAGTGTTTGTTTAATCGTGTTTTTTCTCTTTCCATGCTTTCCGTTCCCATAGCATAAAGTGTAGTATAGAAAAAGAAAAAAAACAACTGCGCAAAATACTTTCAGAACTCAATTTTGAAGAAAAAAACACAGGTGTAAAAATGCATCCACAGGAGTTATACTGTTTGTATCAATTATTTTTAATGCATTCAATCTTTGTGTTATTAAAGTCGAGATTCGAACGTTCCGTATTTCCCTACATAGTGGATTGATCTAAGGTCAAGAATATCTGGGGATTACCATGTGTTTGCGATACGTAGATCTGGCGTACTACACCCTGGAGAAGAATTATTAGTTTGGCAGTCTTAATTATATCCCGAATAATAACCATAATACAGATAACAATCAACATACCAATCATAATAATAGTAGTTGCAGTATGATAATCATGATAACCTGCACACATTGCGTCACGCATTGCCTTTCCATTGTCGTTGTTTATTAATGTCATTGTGTGCGTTGTTTTTTGTATTCCAATATAAATACAGTGAAGCTAATTATGGTAATTTCCAAGAATGTATAGTGGGTAACAGGAGGAGAACGTTTCATGAAACGATGTTGACTAAAAACACGCTCATCAATAATACTTTTCTATCATACTTCATATTACTTCTAATCATTCGAAAATGCCATTTGACGCACGGTGTCATTCACATTCACTATTGAAATATTGCTTTCCAAGATTGATAACGTAGTGTGTTCTTGAAAACACTGGCGCCCGGCGGGTTAACCCAGCTGCACGTAGTGTGTTTAATATTTTACTTTGAGTAACGATCTTCTAGTGTTTGTTTGTCCTACTCTCAACGAAGCTTCGAATCCCTTAATGTTATTTCCTTCTTAGCCGGACGGAACCTAACAAGTAGTTGTGCCCTTCAATTTTCGGCTACGCTTTTGATTTTATAACAAATTTTGCTCGAGCGTGATTTGTGCGGTCGTTTGTAAGTAAAGCTCCGTGTAGTTTTATTGTTATTTGTTTCGTTTTTTTTCTTTACAGATTCGCAGTCAATACTAAGAAGTCGTAAGAGTAGATCGATTGGTAGGATTTGAAAATAGTTTCCTTTGCACCAAATTTAACGACATTGTCTGTACGCGTCATGCGTTTCATTAGAGAACAAGTGACAACCAACAGAATAACTTAATTTCACTTCATTAAGAGACTATCTAAAGTTAGTGGTTTACCTTCCTTTGGAGTTTTGAGTTCCGCACTAATGATACTAAGTAACACAGATAAGAGATTTTATGTTGCGCAAATAGCTACAGCTGCTTTTCTGCGGTGCAATAGTTAGCTGTAACGGTGTAACGTTAAATTATATTCGATTGTTTTTACTACCAACAAAAAATTAGATTTTTCATGAAATTCTTTGAACCAATCAAATGTCTGTTGAAATTCTTCCCACATACGTTTAAGATTTTGCCGTTTCTAATAAAGTAGAATAAAAAAGTGTCTAAATAAAAGTACAAACACACTCACACAACCTCTACCCGCATATGCATCATTCTCGTTTGAGAAAAAAGAAGTGTAAACGAAAACAAAATTGCCTGACTTATTTTACTATTTATCACTTTCCAATAGAGGAGATAGGATGCGCTGGATTTTGGAATAAAAAGCGTTCCCTTAAACATGTGTGTCTTTCTAGTTTTGAATCGTTTTCATGCAACATTGGTACAGATAATCCGTCATCTTACGCTTGGGCCAAAACTAACAGGAAAAAAGTTTGCGTATGAACACATATTTCATATAAATATATACATCGACCTGACTTCTCCCGAACGAACAAAAGCCGAGGAGGAGCAAGGAGCTTGTGCGTTTTGTGGGATGCACTGACTTTACGTTTTACTTTTAGCCTAGCCAATCCGCTAGAAACGACAATCATCAGCTGCCCTGTGGGGAAAGGATAGTTTATGTAAGTCATACAATAAATAAAATGAAATGAATCGTAAAAATCGAAATCGTATCGACATCGCACTACTTACATCCGGCGTTATATCTGCATGAATCCAGGTGTACAACGGCTTTCGAATTAAATTCACCAACTGATAGTGCAGCGAGTTTAGTCCATCACTGTCAAAACGCTTTGCTCCATTTACTAGCTTCTCATACCTGTTAGGTAGAAAGTAGGCGTTTATGCTTGCATTCATTCTGTCATTCATTCATTCATTCATTTGTATTCGTATACGTACCGCTTCGGATTAGCTTTTTCCTTTTTGTGATTCAGCATAGTGTAACGAGCTATGTTGACCGGGTAGCGTGCGATGTGGAAACCGACATGTTTTAACCTAAACGGAAGAATGGAATGAGAATTTTTTACACTTTAGATTTTCGACCACGTTGCATGCACTTACCTATTGGACATGTCATCGTCCTCGCCGCCCCAGCCCCAGAATGAATTCGAAAATCCATTTACCGTCCGAAATTGTTTCTCCGTCATGGCGGAAACGCCACCGAAAATTGTGCTGTACGGCAGCTTGAAACCGAATGTATCAACGGCCACGGACATATGGCGCGGTTGATCGGGACAGGTGTAGAGATTACGGTCGTCCATGGGAAGAAGATCGATGTCATGAAACACCATACATTCCCAATTCTTTTGCTTCATCGCTTCCACGAAACCGATGTTCATAAGCGCTGCCCGGTTGAACGATGAGCCGGCCGTTTGCTCCACTATATAAATGCCGTACTCCAGCTGCTGCTTCATCAGCAGCGAGTGTATGTTTTTGAGGAAGATCGGCAAATGCTGCTCTCGGTCCCGGTACGGCACAATGATGGCGACTCGATTTCGAGCCGTACAGTCGGGTGGCATGTACTGGCCACCTGGTTGGAGTTTAGCCGCAAACCGATCCTCTACCACAGCAAGTGACTCAAACGCCACATCCACATCGATTGGCCCATCTGAAAGATAAATGCGTTACAATCGGTTTTCTTTGATACGAATCAATGATAAGTTCACAACCATTATGTACTCACCGAGATTGGGAGGAATAGGGGGACAGCTGTTGATCGTAAACTTATCCGACGTAGTTTCCAAACTGCTTTGCGCAATCTTGTGATGGTGATCTGCTTCCACACCGCTCTCATCTATTCTAGCGGATGCATGGATCGGTGCATCCAATTTTACAGCTGCTATCGCTGTAGAGTTTCGCACATTGTTAACTGCTTCGTTTGTGGATTTAGCTTTACCCATTAATTCTCTATCAGACTTTAGGCTACTTAAACCAGACTCGTTGGCCGCACCAGCTAAGTTATTACTATAAGTACTATTTGCACTACTGGCAATATCATGCCTAGAAGCAGTGATTGAATAATTGTTACTATTTGCTTTATCATTGTTCATCTCATGCTGTTCAGATCCTTCCAGAGGTGTGCGTTTGGTTGGTTCTTTTTCATGGTTTCGTATCACATTTTCATTTGCAAGATTATTGTGCTGTACGTTCGTGTCTGTCAAATGGTTTAGTTGATTCACATCAGGGACGTCTGCCGGTAGATAGGATGCAGTTGACACGACCTCGCTGCGTTTAAGGGTGTCGATGGTGGAATCGTTGCTTGTGAGATGGTCGTTGTTGTGCTGTGGGTGTGCCTCGAGCTTCCCACCGTTACCGGCAGCAGATGAAGGACCATCCTTCCCTAATCTGGCGTGCGTCCGCTTTGGCCATTCCGTTGCACTGCGGATAAGAAAAAAAAAATCATTAGTATCACATCATACAATTACACATGATTACAACATACCCTAGCTTTAGACGTGTGTATCTGTTGGTACCTGTACTGTCCAACTTAGAGTTTAGAAGATTGAGGAGAATAAGCAAAAACCCAGCTCCAAACGCTGCTTTGATAGCAAGCGTACGATTACAGAACGCCATGGGGCCATTTAAGGAGATAGGACAGATGCGGAGATTACTGTCTTGTATCACTTTACATCAAATTATGTGGAATCGAATCGTTCTGTAAAGAAATAAATATAGGTTTAGTATGCCTTTTCTTCACATTCCATAATACATTTTGAATCAAGCAGTTGAAGAGCGTTCTAGAATTTAAAAACCTGTAGCACGTAACACAGTAGCGTATGATAAACGCGGGCACATTGTTGAAAAAATAACATCAATATGAAAAAGTAATGAACACGTTGCACAGAAGCTATACCGGGTTCTTATAATATTATGCGTTTTCTTTTTTTGCTTGGATGGGTTTACTCAGTTGGCATTTTAATTGTTAGACCATACAGTTCAGTGAATGTGAACCGTAGGCATGAACCAGGATCAATACGTGTTTCAATCTAAACAACCGGTGTAACGTCTGAGATTATTTTCGCATACTCTAAAACACTTTTTCAAACGGTCCCAGAATCCTGTTTTAACGTATTTCGTAAGTTCGATAGCCTGGATGCGCATTATTAGGTGCAGTGCCGTGATATTGTAGGAATACTAGGCAACGCCATTGAACTCTACTTGAAGAGTATGCGGTAAATGTTTCATCGTGGATAGCTTTAAGTCTGATAAGCATTTCATATAAGCGATACATTGATAGCAGCTAATTGTTTTGAGAGAAGTTTTATATCATGGAAAAATATATATTTGGGAACATTGTGTAAATTGTGACTTGTATAAGTCCTACCATTTAGTTTTCCAATCTAATCGAAGATAGGTCACGAATATTAACATGCTAGTTTAACCCTACGAACTCACTTGGTATGCTGGTAAGCTGTTTTGGATAATTTTACTCGTTTTTTCTATTTGTCTGGGCTTTATAACATTCGGAAGCTACTGTTGTCCTGTAGGCAACTTCTGCACATTCACTCCAGTATTTTTCATGTTAAAAGATAGGAGAATTCTTAACGTTTAACCACTTTTGTACACATGTATAACACACATAAATTTCTTATAGAAACATAACTACATAGACCGCATATGCGATGGTACGGACTTTCGCGATGAATAACAAACGAGAAGCTGGGCCGATTCAAGGATGGATTTTCACTTCTTTCGAAATGGTTTGTTTACAAGTGATACACGGAGGACCGATATGGAAGTTATTATTGCTAAGCACTTAAAACCTTTACAAGACTAACGAGAAGTAATTTATTCCAGTGAAAACCCGGCCGCAAAACCTTAATTTTATGTAATTTGGTCAATGATCTATGTATTTTATGAAGTTCAATCCACTCTGTTTTCTTCTCAGCCTTTTTTCTCTTCGCTAAACTCGTTTGACGTTTACGTAAAATCACGTTTAGTACACCTAGTGCAAACGTCCATTACTTTAATTTTGTTCCGATTCGCCTTTTTATTTTTACGGGCCAAATTTTTGAAATATATTTGAAAAGAAAACGTTTACTTGCAAAAAACTCATGCAATAATTTTTACAAAATCTTTATTATTCGGTTTCAGACCGTTTCAACATGATGGTAGGGCTAGGGTTCACTGCATCGAGTCAATGTTTTTCGATTCTTTTTCCGTTTTTTTGAAATCGACTCAATATGTATGAAGAAATACCATTGAATCTGAGTCGTGTTCGTGTTCTAACCAAGTTTTTTCTTTTTTTGCAAAATTCCTTATTTTTTAGGATAACGTACATTCTAGGTTTATATTTTGTATTACTTGGCTAATGTTAATGGTACGGGAGGTTTAATGAAATATCATTTTTTAAAAAAGCTCTAAATTAACCGCTTATCGGATGAAATGAAATAAAAACTAATCAATTTAGTTAGGCATCATATATCAACAATGCGTGTATTTATTGTTAGCTTTTATGAACGATGGTTTCTGTTGTTAGTACAAAAGCAATTAGATTTGTTGAATGAAAAATGCTTTGTTGCAATGGATCCGCCGCATTTACTTTTTCACTTTTGTTACCGGTGGCTTAATGCCCATCAGCAGGCAAAGCCGATTACGTATTTGACGAGCTTCGTCCAATTCACCATCCCATTTCTCCTCGCTTAAGCACACAAGCACCTCATCGAGATTATCTTCCGGAATGGACGTTTGATCGCCGTACACCAGCAAAGTTTCGTACATTTTCAGTGCCGTTTCGCGTCGAATATTCACGCATAGCATGCCAAGATACACGACGAGCTTGCTGAGCACCCGCTTGCATATTTTCGGTGCCAGCATAAGCGCACAGTACACGGGAATGGAATCAATGTGTTTCTTCGTTTGCGCTACCAAATCGTTAACTAAGTTAAAAATGGGTTCAGCAAAATCCACATTACTACCCTCGGCTGCTACCAGAAGAACTTTAGCGTTTGCGGAAGAATTTAGTAGCTCGGCGAGAAATTGAAAAGTGGACGTGATAAAAAGCGTGTCTTTGATTGTTTTTTCCTTCAATATTTTCAGCACCACCGCACCGAACGTCTCGATAAATGATTGGTGCGATTTGAGATAATCGTTCAAAATTTTTGACGCACACGTGTGAAGTGATTCGGTTGGCGCACCGACACTCAATATTAGCCCTGCCGAAACGCGTTCCACGTAAGCGGGTATACCGAGCAGTTCAATGAACATCGGAAATGTGTGATGCGGAAAGAGCCATAACACATCACTGGTGTCACGTGGAAATATCCGTTGCAGATCCTGTCTGTGTTCCACGTATTGAATCGGTGGCTCGTGGTAGACGAGCGACGTAAACGCCTTACCGGCTACGGCACGAATTTTATCAATTCTCTCCACCGCTTGCTTTGCGATCGCAACCATCGCATTTTGCACCAGCTCCGCGGTTAGCAGCGACCCTGGACACTTGGTCAGGAATGCGTAAATAGCATTTATAGCAGATTCACGCACCCAGGATCCGATATCGCCTCTATTATCCAGCGCATACTCTTCCAGAGCGCGCAGGTAGCAACCGAAGACGGGTCCACGCAGTATATCGTTTGATTTGGCCGAATGCTCAAAACCAATCGTGTCGACCATTTTCATTAACGCGCGCACACAATCTCGCCGCAGTTCCGAGTGATTGTATCCGACCGCAAACATTTCCGGAACGACCGTTTTCACATCGATCACATCGACGATTTCGTGCAGGCGCAGCTCAAGCATAAACAGTGGTAGCGCTCCCAAAGCGGATACGATGCCTTGCGCTTTGTGTTCGATTTGCGTTTCCCGCATCTCTCGGATGTAGTTATCGATCAGGCCTCCCAAACGCTCAACGGTTTCGGTCTTGTAGTAGGCATCACAAAACTTCGAGAAAGCTAACGTCGCTTGTTCCCGGGTGGTTGACTTTTCATCAACGATACTCTCATCCAGCAACAATTGCCAAGATTCTGCGTATAAATTAAGAATGAATTAGTTTCCAAGTAAGCGTGTCGAAACGTTGGTTATTTACCTATGTACTCTCTTTTCGTAATAGGTAGCAGGGCTTCACTACAATTGCGTATAAAGCTGGCACATCCGTGCTTCATGTATGTACCGCTCATTCCCTTAAATTGTCCACGTTGCCGATATTTACCAATCAGCATTCCAGCCAGCTCGCTCATCTCGTCGGTCACAAAGCTTTCGCTAGTGTTGGCCGCCGATGGCGTGGGGTGGTGGGATAACGTGTCCAACGCTCTGATCACTTCTCCCAGCGCCAGCACGGCACCGTGGCGTGTGTTGAGCTCTGTGGACTCTGCTAGCTGGAACAGTTGAGGCACGATAGTATCACGCATGTATTGGGGGGCGTGCTTTGTAAGGTTGCTCAGCGCCTGAGCAGATAGCTCCCGAATGTTTGTATCCCAGTGGTTGATTTTACGCGAAATCAAATGATCTGGAAAAAGGATGTGAAGACAGTTTATTACACTAGATCGACATTATCGCTGTTACCTAAAATGGTTGCTTACCTATCAGCGTGTACTTGTACTCGTCAAACTTGGCTATGTACTCACTGATATGCAAAAATGCATAACTTCGCACGGCGACCGAGAAAAAGTCGGCCGTCGTTAGAATGTCGATTCCATGTGGAAAGTTTCCAAGACGTCCTACGCTCTCCTGAAAAGCGGCTGATGCTGCTCGTCGGCAATTTATTTCCCGATCGAACACGGCCGTCACTAGAAGTGCCGATGCAATGCGTTCCACAAACGGTTGCAGTACCGACGGATGGTAGGCCCGGGCAAAAGCCCAACACATGTAGCAGGCAGCGTCGCGTATGTTTTGTCCCACGTTACGGTACCCTTGTATTTCGTCGTACACCAGAGCTTGCAACAGCAATGGTACGATCTCGGATAACCGCGATGGTAGCAATAGACCACGTTTGGCCAACTCTGCTAGCGCTAAGCAGGCACCATGCCATGCGTCGTCCTGCTCGAGAGGATTAAGCAGTTCAATAACAGATGAAACCACTTCATCGCCAAGCAGTTTGGGCAGTCTGTTTGTAATTCTTCCGATGCCCTTCGCGGAAGACCATCGTACGATCGTTGAGTTGCCCTTCAGGCCCAGCAAGAGCCGTTCGATGATTTCCTCGATATCGGCTGGCACTTCCTCGTCGTCCACGTCCTCTTCTTCCGTGCATTCGGGCAGAGATTCGGTTTCCTGTACCTCCTTCAGTGAGGCTAGCGTTACCGTTTTTTGCACGTTTGCTAGCAGCGAACGTGCTCCTCGCTGGTATCGCCATTTAGCAATTTTCGGCGGAAGCAGTACGAGCCCCAGACGTTGGCAAATTTTGATGCACGTTTTGTAGATTTTGAAATCCTTCGATATGGTGTCGTAATCTAAATGCAAGATCCAGTTGCTGAGTTGCTTCACATATGGAAGTAAATCCTCACGTTTTCCGTGCTTAAGGATGCATGCTATCGCCGTTAGCGGACCAATCTTCGTGTCTGATCCGTAAGTTTTGTTGACGGTCGATGCCCAGTCGAAGATTTTTTCCAAATACACCATCTTCACATCGTTTCGTATAACGAATCGAGCTACCAGAAAAGCGGCCACCGGTGTGCAACTGTCATCTTTGAGACAGTTCGCTTTGCATAGATCATAGATACGTTCCATCGTAGTAGGGCAATCCGCATCGGACGTATCTAAGCGACTTAGATCGAACGGGTTCAGTACTAGCAGGGACAACCACAGTAGGCCCATGTAGCGTGTTTCCCAGTTTTGCCAATCGTCTAGGTTTTGCTGCTCCACGAGACACAGCACAAATGGCAGGTAACGAACCTCGTGCGGTAGATTTTTCACAAAGGCCTTAAACGTACGTACTTTGCATATTTGATAGAGGTACTTCGACGCCCGGTGCTTCACGGTCGCCACAGTATCGGGATCCTGTAGGCTTGGAATGATTTTGTTGACGATTTCTTCCAGGTTTCGATCCAACAGATGAGGCTGTTCCTGATATTTGGAAAATATCGCAGCATATTCTTCGTAAGCACGCTCGAAATCATCGTCTGTGACGGATTCGTCACGCAGTTCATCGATCAGTTTAAACACTCGAAGTTTGTCATTTTCTTGAAAAGCATCCAGCACATTTTGTGGCCCGTCGTCACCTTTGCAGTCGTCAATCGACATTTCTGCCATTGTAGCAATGTTGTAACACGTTTTAATAACCAATTTTCAATTATTCCGGCCCAGCTGCGGCTTCGTAAACCGTTTCTTCTTCTTTATTCTCTAATTATTGCTTAGAGCTATCCTATCAGGATACAAAACAAAATTATTATCACGATCTGGATGCGGAAGGCTTACACGTACTATAAGTACAGTGTTTTGATTTGAGTATATAAGTTAAATTTTTATAAAAATGATAGAGAGGAATGATTCGCTACCGCAAAGGTGTTCCGATTTATTATTTGTTTTGGTATTTTTTCTTGTTTAGCACCTGTCAGTTGTCGATATGACGTATTTTGTGGCATTCTTCATGACAAGCGATTTCGAAACTTCAGCTCATAATGGGATTGTTTGACTTGGGGCAAATGTTAGGCAGGTTTAACGATAATCATGAGTTAAATTTCTGTGTAAGTTTTGCTGATATCAACATTTTTACAATTCACACTGCGACAAGGTAAAATTATGAAAGAAAACTTAACAATGTCTAGATGTGGTAATCAGCCGTGTAGAGGAATGCATCATTAGAACAGTTCCATTGCCAGGATAGCGCCATCTGTTGACGGGAAACAAAGGTAATCAATGTACAAGTACAGTGAAACTCAGATTATCCGGGCTGATCGGGATTTAGCTTTGACTAGATTTTTGAAATGCTTAGATAAATTCTGTACCCATCTTTATCTACATAGTATTATGGACATTATGAATAGCGAAATGGGTGTCTCACAAGTTCGTTTGTTTAAATATAATATAATATAATTTTCAAATAACCATTCTTTGCCATCAGCTCACTAAGTATGCCAACGGTTTTGAATGCAGAATATTTTGAATATTGAAAACAAATTAAACTCTCAAATGCTAAGTAGCAGGGATCACACTATGATTTTATAATGTGTGTTCAAGGATAAAAAAATCTTTGAAAGAAATATACATTAACTAAATTTTGAATGCACGCTGACAAAAAATATGTCGACTTTGGAACTAAAAATCAGCTGTTTCTAAATGCAGCAGAACCATGGACGATTTTGTACAGCGAATTGCTTCGATTTGTTCAAGCTTTTCGGAAACGAATCATTCAAATAAATATATTGATCATCATAGCAGGGTGAGTAACCTATTAGATTGAACAGTAAACATTTCTGTAAGCCAGTGTGAGCAATACTCAAGTATGAAAAAGCAATGGTGAAAATTGGACACCTTAAACTGATGTATGTATTATTTTATTCAACCCTGTAGCATTTGTTAATAGTTCAGATGATTTAAATACATCGGAACTGTTGTTTTTAAGTCGTCTTAAAAAGCCAGATAACCTGGTCAAGAAGCAGGAGAATGCCAGGGCATTAAACAAACCTATAGGGATCAAAGAGGAGATGTCAGGGGCAGATTTTTAGCTGGTACGTTAGAAGACTGAGTCAGTATGCACTGCGATGCTCAGATAATAGAGTTTCGAACGGGGAATATTCGACGGTGCACCTCAAGTGGCAGAAAGTCGACTATAATCGGAAACAGTACAATATTGATGGTTTAAAAATGGTCTGAAATAAGACGTCCAGAGTGTTGAGCTCGCTGATTGTGTCGATGTCCGATAAAGGTGTTACCCGATGCATCAGACGCAGACTCATGGTTGAGTGGCCAAGGATGCATCGAACGGGAGCAAAACGGATGGACAGCGCGTGTTGCATCAAGAATCTGTTTGACAACACAAAACAATAACAAGAGGAGACTCTACGAATGTGATAGTTATTTTGTGCGAGAAGGAGATCCTCATGGGATCTCCGAACTACCCAGTCGTATTGGACTCTGTTTGACATGTCCACTATCGTTACCCCAATTTATCGGAGTTAGACATCGAATGCAGAATGGTAGCAGAAGCCGTGTTTCATATGGACAATATGGACAATCAATGTATCATCAATCAATAGTTGCAGGAATTAGTGCCAGTCGAGAAATCCGGTATGCTGTTGGTAAGTTTAAACGGCAAGGTAAACGTCACCCACCTAACAATAGTGGACGGATACTATTACGGCAAAAAAGGTAAGAGGGGTGCAAGTGGAACCATAGCAATCCAGCTTTCTGCTATGGCGACAAGCTAGCAATAGTAACCTGGCATGATTTAAAGAATTTTCTTTTTTTTTCTTTATAAACATCATCTTGTATCACCGGATGCGTGAGTGGAGGTTTGTTGGCTTGAATCGGATCAATCTGTCGCCGCCTACTATGGTATGAGGATGTTATATCCCACTCTACCCTGCTTGGTTGGGTGTCTAATGGCACGTTTTATCACAAATATAGCTCCTCCGTGGCCGAGAAAAGGCCACATTTATTAACCTATTTTTTGATAAAATTCATCAACAAATCGAATGCTTCGTATTCTAGTTTTATAATCCTGTTTTGAGATCCTTTTCGTAAAGAAACGTAAAGAAACTTTAAAATTATGTAAAATAATTTTATGAAACCGGATATCATAAACCTAATGGTTTAACCAGATTTTGCAACGTATTTGAAAGCGGATGCAAATCCGTACAGAAATGCAGATCTCAATTTTGCTATTAGCACGTACGCCGAATCTAAACAAAGCGTAATGCACTAGGCGTCTCCATCGTGAATCTTGTTGTTAGGCGTGACGAGCAAGTTTATCCTTTCCCAAGTTTATACCCACAACGGCACTGTAAAGTACAAAGTAGTTTTGGCTTATATTTTTCGTTCGCTGTTTGTACAATATTTCTAAAAATATAAAATTATCGGCATGATACTTGTGAGATGTCCAAAAGATATCGATAATTAAGAAATCAATAAATTAAGATAATAGAGAGAAAGATAACGGTTCGCTGTATGGGAAATAATGAATTATTATGTTTATGCTTTACTGCCTGCTTAAACAACAAAATAAATGAAACAACAATGATGCTAAAATTATTGCACTGCCACTGTTAAATTATTGTGAATTTAATTTAATGTTATTATTTATAGGAGATCGGTCAACTGTTTTTAAGGTTTTTTATTGACATTTATATCCTATTCTGTTCGTATACTTACATAGTTCCTTGATATACTACTAGCTATAAAAAAATTAATTAAAATTGGTTCAAAGTTTCCATAAACCTTATCAGTTTTCTGATTGTGAACACTATTCATTAAGAAATGCAATAAAGATTGTGCCATGTGGGACTAGCTTACTCATAACTAGTATACTTACTCTGCTTCAACGTCTGATACGAGTTAAGCCTTTAAAATGCATCAGAGCAATGGGCGACATAGAGAATAATGCCATTGCAAAAATAAATTTTCATACTGAGGAAAAAATAAAACACAACTGCATACTTTCTATGGGGATAAAAACATAATTACATAATTGATGACATAAGATATTAGATAAGCAAAACCAAAGTTTCCATAATGCGTTTTATATAAGCGATGACCTAAATTTACCTGTATTTTAAGCCATACCAAACTCATAAAAAGATAGCCTTTTGGGTAAGGGAAACAAAGGTGCGAGCTTAATGCAACGAACGGTGTGCTGTTGTAAGAATATTTTATTTGCATTCAATGCTGCAGCCGTTTATATTTAAATTTCGTTTTTGTTCGTGTACTGAGTGCACGCATTACAGCATATAGTTAACCTGTAGTTTTGTCCAATAGCCTTCGGTAAAAAATAAATGAGGGATGTATATGCTACATTCACCCTGCCTCGCCTCACGCCATAGGTCGTTAGTTTGTGAGAGTTTAGTAAAGTAAAGCTCTTTTCAGCGTTGGTTCTCAGTTTATGTATAATTCTGCTATGCTTCATAACTACGGCAAACCCTGCGCCGTGCAATCAAACAATCAACGAAACAATGAAGAGATCTTCGTACTGCACCGCGTGTAATAGGTTGTTGACGGTCGATGTGGAATCTCCTTTATTGACTTCTTTGCAACGGTAGAGTATGGTATGTACAGGAAGTACCCTTACACGAGAACGTATCTGAGTGTAACAATATGTACAAATTCATGCTGTCGTTTTTCGATGCTAATAGATGCATCCGTGCTGCTTTACAATATTCGACATTCGTTTAGAAACAGAAGTACATAGTGGGTTTTTGTTGCAGCTGTGCAGTACATCCTTTTGCCCATGAAGAACAAACTGACAACAGCTTTGTTGTATTTAGCATAAAAAAATACTCGTCCTTCAGAAGCATCGATTGAACATCATCACAATCGATTTGGAAGTACAACAAGCCACCGCGTGTTCGTGTATGTATCGGTTGTGATGTATCGTTCGGTCGATGGTCGATGGTTTCGCAACTATATTGTTGAAGTGCCACCTAACAGCAAAAATCGCTACACATAAGCTTTTCATCGATTAGCTTAAAAGCTACAGCATACGGTCGGGCCTTTAGGTGATACTCCAACAAGTAGTTAGTTAACAGTTTCGGCTTTGCTTAAGCACTTCCACAACGCCGATACCGCCATTCGTTCGCCTCGTTCGTTGCAACGATTCGTTCGGAGGAGTTTTCGCCGAAACGGTCCTCCGAGCACCCTCCCTTCCGTTGGATGTTGAACTTAATCTAGCTTAAACTCGATATAACCTAACTTCTTTGGAATACTATCTAACGCTCGATGAAAGCCAGCTACTGGCTGGCTACCAACCATCGATTAAGATTTGCATCGAACCGGGTAGTTCTCATCGTTCCGAGCGGATTAAGAAGTGAAACTGATAAAAGCCCCGGATCTATTGCAACTGCGTCCAGGGTTTCTTGCCCGGTCGAGGCTTCCGCCAGGATACGTGTAGCTTTGCCTGTCAAGTACCGCTAATTTTACAATTGCTCGATTTATTTACAATCATTAGCATAGTCGTGGGTGCTGTGACAGATTGGTCCTGAATGCCGGCCCCATCGTCCTCGCCCGTCTCACCGTTTATTAGCATTTGTTCACCAAACTGGTTCGGCTGTTGTTGTTGTTGCTGCTGCTGGTAGTGATGGTGGTTGGTGTGCTGCTGTAGCAATGGTTGGCTACCGTTGCCTGCTCCGTTGCTATGGTGAAGAGTTTTGCCATTTCCCCCGCCCGAACCATTGTTTCCGATGAGAGTGGAAGCATTTTTTCGATTTGCCAGTTGAAGGGTTTCACCGTCCAAGCTTTTGGTGAGCGCCAACCGTTCCTCGACGGAGATCGGGGAGATTTGCGGCAGAAGGCTGCCAGGATGATTGATGCTGTTGCGGCCATGCTGATGGCGGCTCCCGTTGAATGACGTCTGCTGGGTGTGTTGCTGTGGCGTTGTGCATGTGGAAAGTACACATTAAAAGAAATATTAACGCACGATAAATCTTGGTGCTCGCCGACACGACCGACCGTGCCGTGTGACAGGCGAACGGGTGACAGAACAGTATGGAGAAATTGTGAAATAACCTTAAACCTGGCGTCTCTTACACTGGCCAAATGATAATTGCTTCTTGTACTGGGGCTCACGTTCAAGCGCGTTGCGGTGTGACACAGGGACCGATCGTCATAGCCTCCTACCCGGCCACCGTACGCGTGGGAACTTCTTAGGCAGCGACATTTTTCCAACGCATTCTTAAACTCGCGCCGGAATTTACCTAAAATAGCAAGACAGGCATTCTTAGCGTGTGGAATTAAAGTTATGGAAGGTTATAAAATCGTTTTTTTATATAAAAAAAATCCAACCACAGAATGTATGTTTTGTAGAATGCTTATAGAAAAATACTCCTTATGCTGGTTTTAAATTTAATGAAACATAAATTAAGGTTGAACGCGTTCAATATTGCTTCGGCAATCGCAACGCTTACCTTGCAGTTTCAAAGCTAATAAAGCTGCGACGGTTGTAAAGTTTAGAATATCCACCATTTTACACGGCAGTAACTTGGCAATGAAATTTGGAAAGCAACAGCTCAAATGGTGGAAGCGTCGTAAAGTGTGCGTTTTTTGTCGAGCAACAAATGGTTGGTGAATAGAATCGCCAACAGTGAAACCGATGCTAAGCGTTGTGTGATCGATGTACCGATTCATTCTGGGCAACCGTTTGCATCACCTTGCGCTGATCGAGCGGTGTTTTCAATTAAAATGTTGCACCCGATTGTTACGTATCGATAGCCACGGATGCGATGTGACACACAAAAAAGTTGGTGCGTTCAAAACGTGCATTGTTTGGTACAAAGGTGGCCCCAGCCATGGATGAAGGATCAAAAGTTAACCGTGCTGTGCTAGAGGGGCTGAGTTGTTCTGTGCAAAGTGTAGATGAAATGTGCCCCCTTCCCCCTATGCGCCTTCTCCCTCGTGATCCGGGCTCGTTGGTTCTTCCTGACGGGCGTACATGCATAATTGATTTTGAAACCTTTGCAACAAGAAGCCAGTCGATCGTGCAGTCTAACGAAGTGTGTAAACATGGACCATCATGTCGCTGACAGCGTATTGTTTTCTATTTTTTTAATAGTTCTAGCACATTCTTCACCCTCGCTCGATGTTCCGCTGGAAACGTGTTCTACGTGTGCTATAGGCTATGAATAAAATACTACGAACGCGTATGAAAGGGATAAACGTTAAAAGCAGTCTTAAAAAGCTTTTGAAGGAGTAATAATGTTGATTGACACATACACACAAGATGAATACGACAGAAATGTTGCTGGAAACCGTTGGTACCAACAACACATTTCCAAATAATCATATGAACTCGCGATATGTCCAAGTAGACAGCGAGGAAATGCCTTCAGAACATAAATGACAGTTGGTATACTGGGACACCTAACAATATGACGGAACTTGCGCGAAAATAAAAGAAGAATTAAACTCAACCGTGCTTTTACTTGAAGAGGTGCAACATTTTATTTGTTTTGTGAGACAAAATGACGATGTTGGAAATATGATCAGAAATCGGAATTTATGTTGGGTCTTTTGGTATTTTATTTTTGATGTGTGTTTACTTGTGTTTACTTAAACCTATTAATGCTTGTTTTGGATACTGCTTTCTTGAGAGGTGTGTGATGTTATGACAAATAGCTAAACAGGGAGTCTTTAGCTTAGGAAATTATAAATTAGACTCAAAATAGATTGCAAATGTTGATGATGACGATGTATTGACTTACCGCTCATGAAATTGTAGATCACAGGGTTAATTGCACTGTTTGCGTAGCAGAGCCAGTGGGAAAATAAAGATAGCACAGCCACGATATCACTTTGCCCGATGTCGACTGTGTATCTGAAATCATGAATTACAAAAAAGGTTACAAAAATTGGGAAAAATTTGAATACGAATAAAGCTCAAATTTTTAAAGTAATCACCACCACATAAGCAATTGTGGTTTAATTAAAGAATAAAGTTTTTTTTTTATTTTATCTAAACAAATGTACAGAGAAATTAAGCACATTAAATATAAGGGAATTCATCGAGTGGAATTCATGAAGAGCTAGTTTCAACTTTTTCATACAATATTCAGATTATTGTATTGTATAGTGATAACTTACACTGTGTCCTTAAAAAAACTGAATAAATTGTTATAATAATAGTAATAAAAATAAGTAGATTTTTTCGTAGACTCCTATAGCAAACATTGATGCTTGATGTCAGGTTCACGTTTTCACGTTGATGGAGCAATGAACAAAAAATGGTGTGAACAAAAAATACAACAATCTAAATCATTTAAACAAACTACTAATCCGGCAGGTGAGTTGGGAGCGAGAGATAGAAATCGTTCTATAGTATCGTAAAAAAACAGTGTTTACCTTGCGACGTTTAGCATGTGCACCGGAAAATAGCAGCCGGCGAACATGATCACCACGGCAACCAACATTTTTGCCGCCTTCCGACGGGCTCGCAGCTGTCCCATAGTGCTCGTATTGCCGACGCAGTTAAGTGTCGTCCTGGTGCTGTGAACTGTAGTAGAAAAAACGGAGCGATGCGTAGAGCATTAGACCGGGAGGTCCAAAAAATGATCCGATAAAACAAACACCGAACATCGAGCGATGGCTATAGCTGGAACGTGCGAGTTATGTGCACAGGGAACTCAACTCGGGAGCCTATATGATGCCCATGTCGATTTATTGTTAGATAGCATTTTTTCTGTTTTTTTTTGTAGGTGAGAAACCAAGTGCTAGACCATATTGCTAACACTTGCTTGGATTCAGACGCCATCCTTGCGTAAGACAGGGAGCAAAGCCGAGGGGAGACATTTTCGTGAATCAACTTGCGTAGCCCCGTTTAGATGAATCGCTAAATGATCTTGTGGGAAATGAGGATAAAATGGAGGAACTCGTCGCGTCGTGTCCGCAAGGGAACGAGTGAGCAGAGACGAACGTACGGATACTTACTACCACACGGTTGATTGCGTGATTCTCGATGGCCGGGTATTGTGTCCGAGCGCCACAGCACGCGAACTATTTGGAAATATGCTACGGTCATGAATAGAAGCGGAAGTCTGTGATTAGGAAGAGACAAGCAGACAAAAAAAAAGATATTTAAAAAAAATATCATCGTACTGGAAGGCGTGTCATGCCCATAAACACTTTCGCCTGAGGTAAGAAAAACGAAGCGAGACGGTCTGGAGGAAAATTAAGACACAACTCTTTGCTATTAAACATTTGCACAAAGGAAAACCCCAACGAGATGTCACGTATAATGAAAACAGTAAACAACGGTGATAATGATTATTGGATGTAAGGAGGATAGCATTCGTTTCGCACTGCGTTTCCATGTAAGCAGTGATGTACTGGACATGTTAATAAAGTTTACTTTTGTGTTTAGAATATTCTTACTTTTAGTAAAATACTTTCGAAAAATGCAATACAAGAAGAACAAAATACCAAACACTTGTATTGTATAGCAATTGGATGTTTTAACGATCTTGTTTTAGCAATCTTGGTAGCAGTTAATTAATAAAAGTAATTCGATAAAACATAGTGTTATAGACACATATGGTTTATAGAAAACATAGTGTTATAAACCTAAAGACGGGAAATAAATAATTATGGTTTACTAATTTTCGAGGAAGAAGACAGAGAAATGTCGATAGAATATTGTGTTTTTTAAGGAAGCATTTTTCAAGATATCAATAATCATTGAATGTATATTGAAGAGTTGAGTTAAACAAGAACCAAATAATAGGCCAAAAATGTTAAAAGTAATATGAAGGCATTCAGAAGTAGCCTCTTTGTGGATAATGTGGAGTAAAAGTCATAATTAGACCTACGTCAGTATTTCTATATTATCAAAAACTTCATTTCTTTACGCCTAAATTGACTCAAAAACAGAACAGCGCTTCTTTGTGGATAATGTGGAGTCAAAGTCATAATTCGACCTATGGCAGTATTTCTTTACAATCAGAAGCTTCATTTCTTTACGCCTAAATTGACTCCAAAACCGAAGACTTCCAATCCCGCCACTGGTACATCCTACTTCCGAAGCTTAATTGACAATCCGATTTTAATTTACATTAATACCATCTTAACCCATTTGAAGATGTTTCCAGAACCGTCACCATATTAAACGTATTCGTATTCGCAGGATTCAAAAGATTAAACAGAGCATCACTGCCTTCAACCTGAATAGTGGACATATTTTAGAGATTCGACACTTCATTATTCTTGCCTGCGCAAACTGCCCAATTGGCAATCGTGCAAATGATGCCAAAGATAATGAAACAATTTAATGACGTAAACAGCTGTGCCGTTTTGTTGTAGATAGGATCCTGCATTAATTTTGCACTGTACACACACATATACGATTGTCTTCCATGCGTCTGATGCTTAATGAATCATTTTCTCTGCAATGCCGCACAAAGATGAGTTGGAATGCAGGCGAAATTATACAGCGTAAACCCTAAATGTTTTACATGCGTGGCAACGCACCAGACCGGGAATGGAATCTTTCATTTGAATGCGTACCAAGATTACGCACGACCGGGAAGGCTGGTGAGTGTAGCAGAATGATGTTCCTTACACATACGCTAGGATTTGCACGAAATTGGCATCCTTGGGGAAATTAAAATCAATGGATTCAGCCAAACGCTGTACGATGCTGCTCGTGTGCATACATTCACCAGCGCACATTGCGTTAAGCACCGAGCGAAGGGTTCTGATCTATGAACAGCCCAGGACCGAGGACCCGGTGGCGCAGCAAGCGGTGCTAGCTGTTCCGCACCGATAACACCCAATCGTATACCGGAATCGCGTGTTTTCCTTGCCGAAGGAATGTCAATAGAATTCTCGTGGGAACGTGGCGTGAATATTTATCCGTACATCCGAATCCGGTACCGGCGCCACCGGTGGACAAAAAACAAAAACAAAAAACAATGTAAATCCTTTGAATGCCTCGGTCGGCAGTGCCAGCAAGGTACGTGTGGCAGAGATTTGCTTGTGCCGTTAAAAGAGCTGACCCGGGGTGGCTCGTAGTGGCCGTGTGCGTGAGCAATAATCGTTTCTGTGTGGGAAGCCCCCGCAGGCTGGTCCTGTTCCGCAACCGGCGACCGAAAAGCCCGGATGGGTGGCGTTGATGGCAGTGGTATGATAAACCGTGCGAAATCTTACTCGCAAAGCTTGAGGTTGCACGGTCGTATGTCTTTAAGTTTATTTGTTACTTCGTCGTCCGTCCGGTGGGAGTATCGGCTTATCGTTTTCCGGTAAGCGACCACTTCCGGATCGTCTTTAATACACTCCCTCCGGGGAAGGGGAACGGTGCGTGTGGCACTGTGAAGGAGCTGTTGCCGCCCCCCCGGGGACGGGTGGCACCGGGTTTTTTTCCGGTGGCACCGCGTGAAACCTTTGTTCTTTTGCCGATGTCACCGTTTCACTGCTTACGTTACACCGCCGGAAGCGACTAGGGTGACTGGGTGGTGGTACCGAATTGAATGTGAAAAAGATATGTCTCATGCCATCACACGGGTTGAACCTTCTGGCAAAGGACGCAGCGTAATGTCATGTGCGATCGTCGAGGCCGGTGAAACAGATGGGTCGTGGGGCAAAGGCTGAAACGGGCTCGGCTCTAAGCTGATTATAACAATTCGTTCACCAGCGGAAAGGTTCACAACATTCCCCATCGCACCAGGGACAGGGCAGAGATTGGTGCAAGATTGTTTTCGATTTGTTGTACCCGTACCGGACGGGAGCAAACCATTGATTGGCCGGATTGGTGGTTGGTGGTAGGGACAAAATGTGTAACAAATATGAACGATAAATATCACCGAAGTCACATTACAAAAACCCGTACCATGCAACCGTGCGTATGGGCGTGCGTACGCGATTGCGATCAAACGATACCAAGGTTCACCGCTTTTTGATTATGACCTGTTCACTGCATGGGCCGCACGCTCCACCCGGCAGCAGCATGTCTGCTCCGGTTCCGGTAAAGAACTCAGTCGATCGTGTTTGTTTGGGTAGGAAAAGTACACATGCCGCCATTGGGTAGGTGACAACAGCTTATTTTTTTTTATCTTGCCTCAATTAATGATAAATCGGGTTGATTTCTGATCGTACTCGGGATTGCCTTCATAAACACAGCACCCAATCGAAGGGTGGGTGGTTTTGGTGGCAACTCAGCTATTTATGTACAGCACGCACCAGTAGGATAGGCTGCAAGAATGAATCTAAAAGCGAGTATCTCTTTGTTCTAATAATTTGTGTAATTCTATCTTCAACTAAAATCAAGGATAAGGACAGTGGGGATCATAATATGATTGGTGTTTTTCTTGAAAGTGGAACGTTGGTTCATGAAATTTTAACCACAAAAAATAGACAATTTTATTTACAATTCCTGTAAGTCTTATAAGTCTTGTGTCAAGGTTTAGAAATGTTCACAATATTCGACTTTCAGCTTCGACTGGTCGTTTCCTTGAAAGTGGATCGTTGGTTCATGAAATTTTAACCACAAAAAATAGAAATTTTTTTTATTATCCTGTAAGTCTTATAAGTCTTGTGCCAAGGTTCACAATACTCGACTCTACATGACTCTATAAGACCACGAGATAGCACACTAAATCTTAACCATTGAACGTTCTTTAAAAGAGAATACGTTATAACAGGTCGACCGAAAGAAGTAAAATCGTAAGAGTTTACCAATTTCTTCCCTCTTTTCCTATCCTCACGTGAGCGTCCTCATATTGGTGCATTTCAGCCTTTGGGTCTGAATGTTTCATTTCCTTGCATAAGGTATCGCATAAAATGCTGATTATAGAAGGGGTTTAACGTAAAGCATTAAATTGAAATTCTTGGGACCCGAACCCATCAGCTTCGTTATCCCGGATAATGACTTGAAGAGGAGGAAAAGGATTTCCCTTTTATTTCGCCGCAGGTTATGAAGGTTCGGTTGATGTTGAGAGATGATATATTTAATTATCCATTCATGTATTTATGTATGTAAGGAGAAGATGAAAAATGAAAGATGTGCTATTATTGGCGTGATTATTGACTGTAGCGTAGTATTTTTTTTAAAATTTATTTTTCATTATAAGTACTAAAGCTTGAAAAAAAATCGGTCTGTTCACGACGTTCCACATCAAAGGTAACATTGTATCAAACAACATCCATATTCTTGAGGAATTCTTGAGCGCCGAACAAACACGCTTAATTTTATCAATATTGTTTTCGCACTTATGCAAATGACACTTGGAGTGCGTATTAGCAAAACATCAGCACTTTTCTAATTTTGTTGCGCATTTTTTCCGGTTCAACCAGAACAATTAGCAAGAAATATTGCTAAATGGATTAAAATCACTTGAATATTGCGTGGTGTACAGAATCATCCCAGTACAAAATCAACCATTAATAAATGTAATGAAGTACATAAAAAAGCCTGAATTCGGCATCATATGGTTTATAGAAAACTATGTATACAAAATTTTTATATATAAACGGCTAGCTATCGATTAAAATGCTGACGTATTGGAATTTCAAAGACCAAACGTTCATGGCCACTGAGCTGGTGGGTTATACTTACGTGTACAGCAGCACAAACTTCACTATGTAGAAAGTCTTTTCCGTTTCGTTGTCCCACGTTGCGACACACTGGGTGAAAAGTTTTATATCGAAACGCAACTTCTTGCGCCTAGTGGTTAGGACGAGAAATTCTGGCAGATCTGAAAGAAAATAAGGACCGAATGTTTCTTAGCAATAACAGTATATGTGCTCGAGGGAAAGAAACCATCTGCCGATTTTGTACACGGTTTTTTTTTGTTATCTTTCTTTAACGATGTACGTTATGCAGAGTCCCAAATGAATGGAAAAAATAAACAAAAAACAAATGCTTTTGATTTTCGTGTTTTTGATGGTAACGCTTCCATAAATCAATTTATGTAAGTTCCATGACCATTCACTTAATCAGAAACCCCGGGTGCTCATATTTTCCTGTTTGTGCCTATCCAACCCTCAGTCTGTCGGTGCGATAAAAAAGTTGTAAAATCAAATGACCATGATTAAACACGGCGTGCTTATGGATATTGTATTTTTGCCGTCCAATTTCCAAACTCTTCGAGCGTGCTTGAAGAGTTGGTTTTCAAACATACTCATTTGTCTAGCCTCGGGTGGGCAGCAGTTGGTAAATTCGATTAAAACATCTACATGTTAAAAAAAAAGACCCAAAATGTTGAAAGACTCAGGCAGGGGATTGGGATGAAAGACCTATGGTAGGATTCGTAAAATTGGAATGTTAATTTCGTTCCCTTTCATAACCACCATCGAGTCTTGAAACGTCCCAGTTCCAAATTGAAGAGCTTCAGCGCAATGGATGTACGTAACTGTAAAATATTTCATTTACTGTGGGACGTGGTAGGTGTTTTTTTTTCTTGAATCAAGCGTTCGTCCCGTTACAGAAACCGTGTGGGAAAAATGGATTTACGAAAATGAATGCAGCTGTTCGTTCGAAGTGCTCCTGACGCTTCTTGATGGAAAGTCAGAAAAATGTGATATAATAATATGAACGCAACTTGAACACTATGAAATTGACACCGAATGAATGAGGGCAATTTGTGCGTTTTGACATAATTTTACTCTGAATATACTCTTTTTTTGTCGCAAAAACTCACTGATGAATTGTATTCTGATGAAGTAAAGTTTGTTCATGCTAATCGATACAATCCTGGGTTTAATCAGGATAATTATAAGCCTCGGTATTGTGTATTAAATATTCTACTAAATGTGAAATTAGAAGAACAGTGTGGTATTATTTTTTCATTTGTAAAAGTATTGGATAAGTTGAATAAATGAAGTAAAAAACATGACGGTGAATTGGCAATATATTGTCATCCTGGAAAAAGCGTACTGGAAATTTTATTTACCATGATTTACTATGAACAAATTTTGTGTATTTAGCTTATTAAAATAAGATCCTAATATTACTGTTTGTTGTAAATAATATTCGAAAAATATTACTATCAATAAATTATTGATTTTAGGTAAGTTTGTAGGTTTGTGTATAATTATTGGATCCTTTTAAAATTGTCACTACAAATCAAAAAAGCCATTTTAATTCAAACATTGAAATGTTTCGTGGGAAAATGAACAAAACATATCCTCTAAGTCTGTAAAGTAATGCTCGATGGAAAGTTTAATTCATAGTCAGTTTTTCTCTGCTCCTTTTTGTATGTTGTTTTCCTCGAACAATTGAATGGTTACCAGTTCGGATTTGGTTGCTACGGAAAGGTATAGTACTTTTTCTACTTGACTTTCATTATCAAGAATCATTTATCTTAAAGTGTATAGGATCGCTGCTTGTCTTTCATGTTCACGCTTGTTTGGATATATGTTCTTCGGTAGGTAAAACAAGAATATCGAACAAAGGTAATATTTCACGTATTATACTGCATACAAAATCTATGTGAAAAAGAATTTGAACACAATCTAAACTGTTATCACCGGCCCCATGGTAGCCATGCTGTAAGTGAGCTGATAATTAATCATAAATATTTTGATACGTCAATTGATATACACCACAGGAAATCTGATGAGGCGTTATGATAAACCCCAAACAGTTCACTATGCGAGGGGCTAATGGACGAGTTAGGATAAGAGTTTACATCGGCAACTTACCCGACAGGAAGCCAATGAGCCAAATGAGGGCAATTGAGCGCCAGGCACGTTCGGGTCTCGGTTTGTAACGAAGGGGAAAGCATATCGCATACCATCGATCGATCGAGATGAATGTCAGCGTTAACACCGAAACTGTCACCGAAACTGTCTGTAAAGAAAGGAAACGGGAGCATGATGGAGGTTAGGTACGACCCGATGGGATGTTGGCTTTCATTGGAGCTTTCTAAACGCCGGGAATGCGGGTGATTGAAACGTGGTTTCGAGTGGTGGTTTTATGGATACCTGTAAACATTCCTTTCTCATTTAGAAATGTGGGCACCATCGCTCACAGAGCGTGAGTAAAGTTTGAGTGTTTACTCACATTTGAGTAAAAACATTTCGCGAAAATATATTTATTCTATCGTTGTTTCGCTTCCCATCTTGCTAGTGTTGCTTAGTGACTGGTTTTTTAAATCTTCTAGGCCATCCTGAAAATTTACGAAATAATAGTGAATTTCAAGGAATTCAAGCTTTTGAATATTTGATACGATTGAGCCAGAAGATTTTTATGGATAAAAGATAACATCATCGTGGCCATTACATTTCCACGCAAATGTAGTCAGCGACCTGATTGGCATGCTAATGCCGCCGCGTCATGGTCTGTAAATTTCACGGATCAATTTCTAATCTTGATTTTTATTGCTAATTTATACAAATTGATGCACAGTTTTCAGCTGGAACAGGCTCAGCGTGGTGTTACAAGCTTTGGTAAACGAAAGAGTCTGCGGGAATGATTTTTATGTTTTCAATTATCTCCGCCGTTTTCCCAATCTATAGCGGGAAGTTTTCTAAGAATGTTTTGATTGGGTCGATTGGGAACAATCTACTTTATGCGGTTATTTCCTGTGAATTCGTCACATGCAGAGAGTTTCTGTAAAAAGTACAGTTGACATATTGAAAAAGGGCTGTGTCGGAATAACCTTTGTTCGTGAGAGCTTTTCCAGGAGTAATCATTGGTGAGACACGTTGAAGAACCCGCATGTGTATTACATATTGAATATTCTTACGAAAATATGCCTAATGTGAGTCAATTAATTTAATTCAACTGCTTTAATCGCTTGCGCCGAAGTATTGAATGCTTTTCAATATGTATTGTGCTAAGATAATGCAAGGCACATCACATAAAAAAGAAAATGTCGTTGCTCGATCTTCATTGTACTTTCTATACTACCTCAGCCGGAAAGTCGTTCGTTTCATAAGAATAAGATTCAAATGTGTGTTGACGTAACGATTTGATTTGTTTAAAAAAAACAAAGCAGCCATAACCGAATGTCAAAGTCATTTTGACAGGCTAGTTTTAAAGGATAATTAAAAAAACTATGAATAAATAATGATAATGAATCTGTCTTCATCAACCAGCGCTTGAAACTTTCGTCGGTGTACATGAAATATTTCATTTTAAATCTGTTTACACTGCCACCTACATACTTGGGGCAGTAATCGAACAAACTCTGGTAATCCGTCATATTTAAAATCACAATGGAACATACTTCGGCATAACCAATGCGATGCCAGGTTAATGTCCGTTTAATCGCTTCTGGAGTGCCTTGAGTCACGTTTAATGTGACGAAAAAGGGTGAGCGAAATCCACCCCTTCCACCTACTGTCAAGAGAACTATTTAACCGGTGTCAAAATTCACAATTGCAGCATCACGTAAGCCTCGCACCATTAATCATTGATCCCTTCTTGAGATTTCACTTCAGTGAGAAACGTTATGCTGAAACTCACTTGATTTAGCTACGGTTCGCTAATGGAAAACTCTCCACTAAAGCTCTGTAAACACGCCGAGCTCGTCAGGTAAACAAAGACTTAATTCAAGATTGCTTCGATACAGTTCAAAGCACTAAAGTTGAACGGGTTGGTTACGAGAGTAACATTGTAATTGAATTTTCAGGAAATAATCCTCGACAAAACACGCTCAGATTGGATTATTATTTTTCGAATAATTTATATTTCTTATCCAACAACACACAAACGTGAACTTTCGAACACGTGTACCGGAAAGGTGTCGTTGGTAATTGTAGTAATTGTTTGGATATGCTTATAAAAATGTTTGAAATAAATCTTTCCAGACATTTTTCCACTTTATGCAGCTAGGCTAAGGGGAATGTAAGCAAGTAGATTAATTTAAACAATCACCAATAGGATCGTACTCTATCAAAACAAGTCTAATTAGCGCGTTTCCACATTGCATCGTGTTATTGACGGTTTAAAGTAAAAGTTATGAGAAAAAACAAAAAAATCTGTTGAAAGCTTTTTTAGTGACAAGTTGGCAAGCCGCTAGTGTTTAATATTTTTTCAGCCACGTAGAAACTCTCACAAGCTATTCGGTGCTGTCCAAGCAAGTTCTATCGTTCTGATAGTACGACGTGCTATGTGGGATAATCGCGAGAGATGGAATACTTTTCCACAACCATACTAACGGTGCGGTGCGAAAACTCATCCACAAACGGCTGGGATGTAATTACAAATGTACATAAATTACAACTAATGGTATGTGGCAAATGTCAGGATTGGAGATTTATACAACACCGCCAGATGAGGAAGATGCCATTAAGTCACGTGGTGTTATCTACTATTTGACCATAGACGACCGGCCCAAGGTGAGGAGTATCAGAAAGAGTTCCTTAATTTTACTAACTCGCGCAAAAAATGTTGCGTTGAAGTTGTCCATAAATCACCCCGCTTAGATGAATGTTAATCTTGAATGTTTAAAATTGCCACCATAGATTTAGAAGAGTGGCACAATTTATTTGAATTATAAAGATACAAGTTTGTTTATTTGAAGAGTACAGTAGAAATAACTATGTTAAAATGATAAAAACCGCTCTTTTGAAATAAAAGACACCACCTTTATTGTACCTCTGATAAACAACGGTTTTACTTGATTTACCTTTTCTTTACTTATGACATTATTTGATGAAAACTAACCAATATGATTGATTCGGTATTTAGGTTTTGTTGGTTTGTTTGTTATAAAAGCCTTCTCATGGAGGTTAAATTCATCGAAGCAAACATTCCGTTCTCCGTCTACTACGATCAGAAATAAATGTGGAAATTTTGTTGGTTTGTTTGTTATAAAATCCTTCTCATGGAGGTTAAATTCATCGAAGCAAACATTCCGTTCTCCGTCTACTACGATCAGAAATAAATGTGGAAAAAAGCAATATTTGAAAAAGTGAGAAATCGATATTGACCTGTTGTTCATCCTGTATTATTGTATTGTTTGTTGTAGAGATATATCTATCAGGTTAACAGGTAAGATATAAATTTGGTTTAAATATGGTTTTCATTTCTCTCGGGAACTCTAGCACCTTATGACGAGTTTTTCAATCACCCTTCAAAACTCTTGACACAATTAAAATGGCTTTGATCATGTGTATTTAGTAGTTTAGCTCTTATTTTAGCATAATTGAATGCGTGAAAGAACCGCTCTCGACGCTCAGTGTCGATTGAATTATCTCCACCGTCCATCGAAACCACTGTCTTGAGTTTCACTCGTGCGTGTGATACACGTTGGGCTTGTGTGCACGTCAAGTGAATACAAATCTACTTATGATCTACCCTCAAGCTCATGCAGCGGCCTTGTAGGCAAGCGTATGCGTTCTGTCTTGTTTACCAGTGTTATAAATTGAGTGCTTTGTGGTGAGGTGAGTGCTAAAAATTATGAGCACCCATTAATAAAAGTGAAGCAGAACTGCTAACCGTAATAAAGCGAGAGAAACGACCAGGCGAGGCGCTTTCATTGCATCCACTAGCCATAACAACCGTGAAGATAAACCATGTTAAGCACGTGAGATAGTTCAAACATAGCTCATCCATTTCCATGTGTTTCATGTATCCTGTGTCGTCAAGCATGGGCAACACTCGGTTTATTATGGCTTTAGAAGCGAGAAAATATTTTCAATTTTCATAGCCACGATCACAGCATCCAGCCCACGTGCTTCATTGCGTTAGCAAGAAGAGGTTACTCTTTTTAGCCGTGAAAGATAGTAGCGAAAGAATAACAACAAAGAAAAAAAAAACCTTTACAATTTCCACCATGACGTTTTCGAGGCGAATGTTGGATGCAACTGAAGACGGCGCTGTGAAACGAGCACGGTTGGCACGGTTGGTCATGGAAACATTTCTTTGGCCTTGACGCGAATCGGCAGAGAACAGAGTGATTGTCGTAATTTGTTTATCGCTACAAGAACTCAACACTTCCTGCATCGTTCATCTTTCGCGGCAACTGGCAAGCGAAAAGCAAATAGCACGAGAGCAGCTTACAACTTAGTACGGCTCCGCAGCCATCGGAGTAAGCAGTATTTTTCGTTTCCGTTTTGCCTCTATCCGTTGCGAGAGGTCTGCAAAAGCTGACCAGCATCAGCACGGTACGACCAGCTAATAATTGCCAAATGAAGTTTGCAGCTTTTCCGTCACGTCTTGTGGAAAGTGGTTTCTAAGTCAGTAGGTGGAAAAATAACCATCAATTTTGTTTGTGTTTTTTTTTTTCGTTAAACAACTACAGGGAAGTTGGTGTTGTGTCGATGCTGGTTAGGCATGTATCTTACGCGGAAGAAATATGCAAAAAGGACTAAGATCTGAAGGTCCGAGTATTGACCTCTTGAAAGGTCGCAGATGGGAAAAACATTTTTGGTATTTTGTTTATTTGTTATGGTAGAAAAGTGAGTTATTGCATGAGTGGGGATAGATTCATAACAGACAAAATTTCCATATTTAGATAAAAAATATAGACACCACTAATCCTTGTGATGCTTCAAAAATAATAATGATTATAGCTTGAACAACACAAAATGGTGATGTTAAGAGTCGCGTGTAGATGTTAAATGAAAAATACTAATAGAAACCATAAAGTAAAGAAAAGGGTGTGCTACATTCAAACCATTACCCAGCAGTTAAGCAATTTTACATATTTTGATCGAGGTTGAATAAAAGAGAAGCAATGGTGGATAAAATTCAGGGAAGATAAATTTATAAAATAGTCGGATTTTAGAAAGACTCCATCACGAAACAAATTTGATTTCAATCCGGAACAAACGTTCGGGACGCAAACGGATATTAGATTTTGGCGCACAGCACGTTATACGACGTCTGGATGAAGATGAAATGACCAGCTATCAATCGGTCATTTCGGATCGGATTCCGTCTAAGTCAATCGGAATCAATTTTGCGAAACGTACCAGGAGGGAAGCTAGACAAATAAATGTAGTGGTTAGTAAACTCACTTTCTGGAATCGTTTTCTACTGCTCGATACATTTTAAATCAAATAAATTTTGAATAAATTAGTTATTTCTCGTAATTATGTATTTGATCATGATCATGAACTTATTTATATCGTGAAAAATGATACACGCGATACGATTAAGAAAACTTTGTTATAATTTGTTATAAGTGTTTCTGAAGTGAATTCTGTTTCTTTAAAATCGTACGGAATATGATTCACATTAAGAGCTTAGTACGGGCAGAGCAGCGCGTAAATATATTTAATGTAATTTGTCACCGCAGGGAGCAGCTGGCTTGAGTACTTGTGTCCTTATATTCAAAGGAATGTTTTTGATCATTATGAAAATGGTGGGAAGTGGGAACATACCTTCAACACTTAAGGTAATTGTAAGCGTAAGAAAAAGTGCACACAAGTAAACATGCCCATGCCTAGCACGATATTTAGAAAAGTGTACGAGAAGATTCTTTTTCTCGTTGGCATAGCAACCGAAGTCATGCTTGCCTTTTTACTGGCTTACTCGACTGATTTTACTACCATAGCTGATTAGTCACTCCTCACTAGGGGAAATCGGTCTGTATGATAAGGTCCGGTCCTGTCGTGTGAAAGATCGGTGCCGCTTCCACCACCAAAACACCGAGTCGCCCGAAGGGAATATTAATTGTGTTAATAAAACAAAACAGCTACACTTGAAGGCATATTATTGAAAGGAATGCTTTGATGGCGTAGTTTATGTGGCATCGTAGCAAATAATGCTCATGCTCAGCAGTATCTCTATATATTGGTATTGATTGATGTATTTCTGGATTATTTAGATTCTGATAAGACATATAGCCATTGAGCTGTATGAACGGAGTAACATCTGAAGCAACCTTTCTTCAGGAAAGAACTCTTCAAGAACAGTTTTAGATGCGAAAACGTTTTTCTATGCCCATAAAAATGCCATGCATTATACCAGACAATCAATTCTGAGAACAAAATGTATTCGAAAAAAAAAACACCTATTCGGTTAGCAAACGAATTTAACGTTAGTTCATGGTGGAAGAACTGCAATGGTGGCAGCGTTTACAATTGTGTGTTTCATCAGCAAGCACGAACGCGCACACATTCAGGGAGCGCAACGATCCGTCGAATACATTTTCACGACCGTGACCTGAAGCGTGAAAGTGGTTAACTGTTCCTTCATGCACAAGTGGACGCACGGCCGGCAGGAACGACAACGAACGGGATGGAAAGCAGTTTCGAAAGGTTTTCCCGCATGACGCGGAGTTCCGGCGGTTAAAGGGGTGTGTTTTTTTTTCTCTTCTCTCGACTCGTGAACGACGAACGAACTGGCTAGGAAGACCTTACGTCAACCCGAGCGTCCCGAGCGTGTGAACGATCTGGCCGCGAAGCATAGGGGCGTGATTTTTGTGAAATTTTGATAGGTTTCGGTGGGTTTTGCGGTGGTGCGGCGGTCCGATGTTTACTGATTGCTTTTCTTCACACCATTTTTCACAAATCTTTCACCAACCCAAAGTCGCTTGGGAACCCTTTGCTCACACAGTTTCCCTTGTGCTCACCTTCGCCGGTGAGGATGCTACAAATGTAAACAAACATCGCACGCCGCGAGCCGCGAGCCTTTTCCGGAATGGGTGGGAAGGTGAAAATATTGGCTGTGGCATTTTGCACATTACATTACGCCACGTTAACTCACTCGTCGGTGTGAGATGGTAAGCTTTCCGCGAGCGTTCATTCCAAATAAATATCACTTTCCCAACACAAGCATATCGGCCAAACCCGAGGTTAGGCACGGTCAATGGAGGAGAAAGTCGTTAACCTTGCCGTCGTAAATGAAACGTCGGTTGAAACTTTTCCATCGCGGTAGGCTTGCAACCGGCCGGTTCGTGTGTACATCACAATAACTACACACTGCTCAAAGTATCAACTCTCCGGCGAGTTTGTCGCAGGTAAGTGACTGGATTTGTGCTACGGGCTTAGCGCTGGGTCACCCGCATCGCACTCGGCTCGGTTGTGCAAATCTGTATGCAAGCAGGAAAAACCGTGCTCCGTGACGACGCACGGTGGTGTGTTGGCGTTCGGATGGCTGGGTAATATTTCATTTACCTTATCATAATATTTATGAGCTCGGGGAATTCAGGCAATTTCCAGCTGCTACTAGCCGATCGCGAGTTTCTATCGCATAGCGAACGGATAGAACGGAGGAACAAATCAAAAGGGGGAAAAAACGAGTGGTGATGGTAACATGATGATGGAGTGTCAGGAATCCAATCAGAGGTTAATTTGGATTTGAACTCAGTTGCAGTTAAGAAAGCACATTTGAGGCATGAAATCACATCATGCAGCACTTTAAGAGAATCCACAAATGATAAGAAAATATGAAGATATGCTTGTATATTAGCAGGTGCATCATTACAGCCGCAATTATATTTTGACTCTACATAATACGTGCACTGATGAAAGATGCTGTACATTTAGTACACATAAATTGCTTGCTGAATTTGGCTGTCTTTGCTGAAGATCACATTACATATTTGCACAAAACGAAAAGAGTTTTTTCTAGACACGATGTGAGCTGCACAGTACTGCACTTTAATGTTGATTAGAAATTGCTGTCCTTTGGTCACATATTCAGGACTGTTTGTAAACATGAAAATAGGATAAGATGATGAGACCTGGTAATTTTTATTTTTTATAAAAATATCGTTTATTGTGTGTCAATTGCGTTTTACAGTTATTCGTAAAAAAACAGTGAGACAACACAACATAAAAAAAAAACAAACAAAACAGGACGTTGGACGTTAGGTGGACGTTACTAGACAATGATGGAGAACATTTAAATCAATCACAGGATCGTTGTTGCCAACGATGTGGATGATGTAGTTGGCAAAGAGACGAAGAACAGTGACTCGTTTCTCAGCGTCTCTAATGTTTATATTACATAAACGAAGATTGCTGAAGGACGGATGACACTCTGGAACTTTAGAGACGATGGTGTTCACCAACATGTCCCAGGCCATTCTGACCCTTTCGCACTGGGCGAACTTATGCTCCAG
>KI915054.1:810142-895092 GCA_000473445.2 Anopheles farauti
GACAGGGGGCAACACAATCTTCCCTAAAAGGGCGATGATCTCGCTCTCCTTCGGCCTCTCGGGTAGCTGCGACATGTCGATGCGGAGAGTGTTCTCCCATCCCTTTTCCTTCGGCATCGTGATACGAAATATTGAAGGTGTCAGTGTATGTGACACGTTAGCTCGGGGAAGTTTTAATAAACACGACCGTTGCCTACAAGAGTCAGAGTCGTACTATAAAAACTGGGAAAACTGGTAAATCGTGCTGTGGCCATTTCAAGTTTTCACAGTTTGATAGCATGCAGTCCATGTCTGGTTACAAAATTCCAAATAAATACATACAAGAAATGTTTTATCGTTCGTGGTTCAGGTGATACTGATTTATTTCTCCTATCTCACATTATCCTCAATCTAATCTAAAACACCTGATCTAATATTCCTAACCCAATCTAATATTCCCTAGATTGTATTTAAATGTTCTTTTTAGATTCTAAGCGGACATTTTATGTTGAACTATATTTTTAACGATTGCAACACATAACTTTACATTAAATTCCGATTAGATTTCCTACATTTGTGCCCTGGATATAAAGATCAATATTAAAATACTGCTACTAAACATCAATTAATGGCTATTTACGATTTTTATTTAAAAAAATTTAAAAAAATAGATGATTGCCGTAAGCTGTGAAACGGATTTAGTTGCTCTGAACAGTAACCTTGAAAATATGGAGGAAATTGCGAATCGATTGCTCAGCGTAAACAAATTTAGTTTGTGGGATCATCCAAATCGCGTTGGACTGATTATTTGCTCGCTATGAAAAATAATTCATTTTGGTCCAGTATACAACAAACAGTAAACTATCATCGGCAGTGTCAGTATGCAGACGGAATCGAACTTGACCAAAGAGGTACCGTTTTAGTATTCATATCCGCGTACATTCTGACTGTCGTCATTCATCAATATGGAAATTATTATTTTATTTTTTCATCTATTTCGTGAAAGTAGTTTCTTGCTGCGATAGTGGGTACTGTTGAGAAAACCAAAAACGCTACTGTGATAAACAAGCAGTGTCACTTCATGGGTAGTTATTTAAATTTCCTATGAAAGTTGAAAAAACTCAACAACATGTTACTTGCTTTTGATGCGGCAACGTTTGTGGCTGTTCATGTCGTGATCTATCTTTTGATATACTATTTTATTCTTTATATCTCAGAAGGATGCGCAGTCTTTGTCTCTTCCATCTTACATTTACTAGTTAAGTTATTCTATTTCTTTTCGTCGTTTGAAGCTTTGTGATAGAAACAAAATGTTTCGAATCGAATCCGTACTAAAACGAACCGCCAAACTCCACGTTCGAATTCGAATTTCGAACAGCATTCAGTGTATGAATTTAAAACACAAAGCTTTGATAAAACATAAAAAGGAAACAAGAATGTTGTTCAAAGGACACGAACTTGCACGATGTTCGTATTGTGTGCGTTTAACGGCAATGTAAATCTCAACCAACATATGTAGGAGTTATTTCGCGGATCATTACCACAGTGGCTGATTAATGTTTCTGCAAATCAAACCTTTTATTTTTAGCTCATTCGCTCCATGCTCCGCAGCATTTAAACGGAACGAAGTTATCGTTCAAGATCACGGTTCCGGTCCCACATATTTTTGCGCTCATGTGATTGCGGTCAGTGATAATGAAAACGAACAACGCTAGAGCAATGGTGAAGGTACGGAGAAAATAGGCAAACTTCAACCATCACTTGTGCGGTGATAGGAATTTTATTCCATGCGTGTCACTTCCCGGAAGGCTCATGCAGCAGCAGAACAATGATAATTTTCACTCAAATGAGTCAGCGTATGCAAAGGACGCGAGGACGCCGGTTTTGCGAGCCTGCAAGCACACACAACACAACTTTGGCTTCGGTACGGTCACATCTTTGACCGTTTTACTCACATTCCTGCAGATGGATGGTGGGTCGATCGGGATGAATCTATGATCATTAATCATTTAGCCGTTTATCTAGTGGAAAGGCGTCGCTCAGATGTGGTAAGGCCACGGCGTCGCTTCCGGCTAACCGGAGTGACGGGTGGTGGTGGTGGATTTGTACGACATTATGTCAACGATTTTACGAGAAAATCTCTGTTCAAACATTCTTTCATAACCCCCGTACACACGCTCGCGTGCGTGGTGGTTAACACTGTTTTTTTTTTGCTGTGCCTGCCCTATTCCTGCCCCAGCGGCTAAGTCACTGACAACGACGGAGCGGCAAAATATGTACGGGAAAGCATCGGGCAGCCATAGCAAAATAGCGTCACACGTTTAATAAATATTTATTACATTCACAGCTCCGACACGGTATGCACGGGAGCAAAACACACCCGGCTCGTCAAGCTAGGCTTCCACGGTGGAAGGAATGTTTGAAATTGGCGACTTTCAGAGAGTAGGAAAATGGAAAGTTGATAGTAAAGTTCGAGCACGCCACGTTGGTGCCACTAGCGGTGTTGTGATGCATGCGTGAGGTTGAAGGAGTGTATCAAATTTTTAACTCTTTTCCTTTTCTTGCATTTTCGTACATTTTTCGGTTTGTCACATGTTGGCTTGCTCCATCCAACTCACGGTGACACGGGCGGAGCCATAGGTTCCGTTAATGTTCCAATAATTTATTAATAATATTAATATTTTTATGACACGCGCTTCCTTGTCGCCGGAAGTGGGCGGCTGTGCCTTCGCCGGGACCTGAGTATCCTGCATGCTCATCTGCTGCAAACCGTACAGCAACCCCAAACGATACGTAACACCACAACGCGTGATAATGGTTGGCATCATTAAAGAAGCATATTTTACGGGCGCTTAATTTAATTTACTTCCCACCCGGACCCGGTCGGGTTCACTTCACGCTTGATGGGCATGGCTGGTGGTGGGCTAGCAGATCGGTTGAATGGAGTTGAACCGGGTGGCCATAGCGTTCAGGATGACGCTATCACGCGAGCATCACCACTGACATGCTGTAAATGTGAAGTTCCGGTAGACGAGAGCCGAGCGGTTTGTTGTGTCACAAGCGGAGCAGCAAAAGACAGACCTTGGGCGGTGATAGATTGCATTCGCTGGGCTGACGTTGGCTGCACAGCTGGAATCCCGGTTAGCTTGTGCAATCGTCATTCAAGAGCGACCAATTGGCAAACAGTGCCGTAGGGAGAGGTGACGAAAGCCAAGTCGCTTAGTTTAATTAATGGATAATCTTTACATCGTTGACGGTAGGTCCAATAATGGCGAAGAAGTGAATGGTATTTATTACCCGCGCTGATGGTTATGGTGTTGTTTGGTGTAAGTTTTCGCATAAGCAAAAGAGGGTTTTAGATGTAATAAAGCGTAACCGAAAGGTATTATTTGTCATGCAAATAACTTAATAAAAAAGGGCGATGGAAGATCATTCTACAACAGCTCAGTTTACTGTTACGTGCAAATTGCAGCTTCAGCTCGAGCTGAAAAGTTTATGAAAATGAAAACCGCACTCGAAGCTATGCACTGGATTCATTCCAAACCTAGCCAGGGAGCATGTTCTAGCCTTTGCGGTGTCACTTAGAGATCGTGAGAAATCGGTAAGTGACTTTGTCTGTGAAACGTGCGAGGAGTACGAAAAAGACCAGATTGAGGACAATAGACTGAGAACACCAATGTCAATACAAATAGTATAAGCGCAAACCCATTGGGTAGTACGCCAAGGCGAATGCACAAAAATGCACTGAGACATTGCCAAGCCATTTGAAATTTCGATTGGTTCGGGATCAAGTACGTGAAAGCTGCACCATTGTTCGAGTGCTTGAAATGGTGAAAAATCTTTGGCCTTAGATAAAGATTGGTATTGAACGTATTTTTTTTTATTACTCACGCGGTCCATTATTCCTAATGTATTTAGAATGTTCTGGTTTGTGCCATAGGTGCGAGGTGACTGTGGTAAGTAGGGTTTGAGTATATAAAATAATTCAAACGCCAGCTTTTTCAATCTACGAAGGTGCAGTAGAGAATTGCGTTTCAAACAATCGGGGAGAGGAATTTGTTTGCTAAGAAACTGAAACAGTCAAGAGGGATAGAAACGACTTAGGAAACGTGTGATTTATTGTACCTAACAGAGCTTTGCTTTTATTGTGCATAGCGTCGTTTCCGATGTCGCTTTGAGGAGAATTTTTTTTTCACAACTGCAAACGAAATATGTCAATAAAACTTGCTTTGATATGTTTCGCATGCACTATGCATATTTCAATCCTAGCAACCTGCGACGAAAGATACCTAGTAAAACACCAGGCGGCTCCATTGAATTATTGCGTTTATACTGGACGATCGAAAACGTGATTTTTTAATATATAGTTTATTTACGTAATGCAAAGGCGAACGTACTTCAAGACATTAAAGCATCATTTCATCAATCAATTCATCATAACTCACATTTCGGAAAAGCATCTAAATTTCAGATCGCGATGTGCATGTTTTGAATGTAAAGGTTTATCAAATTAAATTCGTTATCTTTTACTGTATTTTCGTTGAAATGGGGATAAAACTTTTGTAAAGTATGACCGAAAAATATCACGTTTAGTTTTACTCTTTCGACAAGCGGCTAAGCTCGAACGAAAGGCTTGTACGATACTATTGAAATATTTCAATAGAAGTTTCGACCTACAAATTTTTGAAAGGTATGTTTTTGAAATGTGTATTACAAGTAATTATATTAAGATGGTAACAAACTAATTGCGTTTGTTGAGATCTGCACATTCTATCACCATTGACTGGAGGCATTGCGAAGAAAAAATGTCCTGTCGCTTTGTTCACTAATACAGCATTAGCCATGATTAACTGGTAATGAAATCAAAATTGAAGCCGCATTTCTTCATCTTCACCCTCGTACGTTTATTGAGGGATTTATCGCACAGGCAACCAACAGTGTGATTAGCTCAAATGCCTCAGGTTTCGCACAAGCACGCTGTTCATATTGGTGCCAAAGCTTCACGATTGTTTATTTGACTACAGCACTTTGTGTCAACATGATAAACTCACCTGAAAGTAGATTACCACCTTGCACATGGCCTTTCCCATGAACCACGTTTCGGTCACGTCCCAGACGACGGTGGGCGGTAGGCAGAAGAGGATGACGAAGAAGTCGGCCACGGCTAGGTTGACGATGAAGATGTTCGTCACGGTGCGCATCGTATGGTTCGTGTAAACCGCTATGCATACCAGCGCATTTCCAACCTGTGCAAGAAAGAATGGACGCGAACGAAATGAAATCAGAGAATGAAAGAAAACAAAAAATCAAACACGCCACACCGAGCTGGAAATCGAAAAGTGGGTTAAGAAATACGGCTGCTCCTGCAACGGTGCACTGCGGCGAGTGCTTTCGCTAGTGCCGCTCTAATCAAGCGTAACGTTCGAATGTTTTGTTGAGTGTTTGGCGAAACGTAGAAGATCCGCTTTGTCGTCCGTGGAAACTTATCCCGCAGGAAGCTGCTTTCGAGTTTTGTTGCTTGGAACCTTTCCAACGGTGCGACAGCCGGAAGCACACTGACAGTTCGTTGGACGCAAAAGTTTTTCGGGCATTAGGAGTCACCTTTTTTTGCAGACGAACAAACATCAATATGCAAGGTAATAATCGCATTTGAATGTTTGTTGTTCTTTTGCTGCAACAGCGTCCCATTGATCTGATCTGATCTGAACATTCAATAACCAAGATTCCGATCGGAACGCAGAGGCTGCGATGGACAGGCAAGCAAGCAAAAAATAATGTACACACATGAGAAACATGGGATGCCAAACAATTTAATCAATTCCTTCACATCGAACACATTGAACGACGCGTGTGTGTGTGTGATCGATTTTTGGGTGGAGAAAAAGAAATCACTACAATGCATATGTACATGTCGCTCGTCACGCGTCCGGAAAGCAGTGCCGAAAGTGCGTACGTATTTAGCATATGTCTTATTATAGGACTACCGGAAGCCCTTGGCAGATTTTGCGTCTACGGCCATGATTAACGACACATCGTGACACAACAAACAGAAAATCGCGTCGAGCATATCCGGAAGATCCGGCAGACGGAGGCATCTGTTTACGATGTTCCGGTCGGCCGGTTGTCTCGGACGTGGATGATGACCTTAATGCGAATGGCATGATCTTCTTGATACTATCGTCTATCGGCGAACATCGGGCTGCCGTTACTGTTTGTTTGCTGCCTGTGGAACCGCAATCGTTGATGAAAAGATGGTACCATTTGCTAGTGGACGGAAACGGGATGGGGATGGGGCAAAAGTAAAAACAAATATGCTCGTACGAAAATGGATTCTCTCTGGCAGCTCAATTAGATGGGAAAATACAGCCTAGGGTGCGGCTGGTGGGGTGGGGCACAAACGGGGCATGAAGCGGTCCACGATAATGGTATAAATAAAGCGATGCTTGATGAAAGCTGTTAATGAGCGATCGGGTGGCTAAATTTAGAACACAAACTTTGGCAGACTCAAAACACACATGCACTATTGCGTATACCGCGTGAGTAGAGCATGGTGTACTGGTTGTGAGAAAGGATGTCCACGTGTGAAATTCCTATTCATTTTTCCTTATAATATTTCCCTATCGCCCAGGGATGGAAGCATCTTGGTGAGACAAACACAAATCAACCTCCGCCCCGGTTAGTGAAACCGTACCGTACGCCGCTTCGAACCCATCCGCCACTTCGGTGGTATGCAAATGAAGTTAAACGGTAACATGCAACATGCTAATTCCGGACGTAATTTATGCCTACCAAAAGCCGCACCGCCAGTGATGATTGCGATGCCGTTTTCGACAGCTGTTGGCTCCGAAACGGTTGGCTCCCTTCGACATTAATGAGAAGCGAGACCTGCTTCCTCACGGATCGCTCGAGCAGTAGGTTAAAAGTGAATTAAGTTCAGGAAATGAGAATGAGGCGGAGGAAATGGGTCGCCGAAGAAGCACATCGTTTTGCTGTTTGCACCGAAACCATTCGGAATTCGGAATTCGGTAGGCAAGCTGGCTCAATGCAATTATCATTTAAGCTTGTTATAATGTTTGTTCGTCTGGCGAGGGAGGGAAATAAACTCCGGTCCGGAGCAAGGGAGTGTAAGTTTAGTACGTGCTTAACCCGTCATTTCGTGATGAATTTTGTCTGCTTAATTGTACCAAGCACACGCTTCAACGCTATTAAAAGTTTGATCAAATGGTACTAGTAGCTTAAGCTAAAGATTAGTTTGTGGTGTTGTAAAACAAGTTGCTAGAGCAAAAATGTTATGTTTTACAGTAAATTTAAACTCAATAAACCTATCCAACACTAAGCTTCGTCCACGTTATTTAAAATTAGAGCAACAAGATTCGGATGGTGTTAAACATTTTCGGTGAGAAACCACCACACGCCTCCGACCATACGTGGCGAGCGCCTCGAATGAAAGAAAAGATTACGTGGATTGTTTGGATTACAGGAAATCCATTTAAGTCGAGACTGACCATGTTTATGCTTGGTCTACCAAACATCCTCGCCCGGGGTAATGCTGCGAACAGCTACGCATACTCCACACATTCTCGCGTGACACTGGACAGTCGCCGTTTCGTCCACACGGTGGGCAAGCAAGGGAGGGGGGGGGGGGAGGGAAGCAGGAATCGATTCTTCGCGCTGCAGTACAGCCCGTAAAGCGCGATCTTTGCTGCTGGAAAAGATGAAAGGCATAGCAAAATGTGCTCAATACACACGTGCGCTCGCTTGTTCAACACTAACGTCAAATTGGTGCTCTGTAAACACATGATGCTTGAGCGATGGTCGTTTCTGCTGACCGATGGGAGCACCGATGCGTGTATTATGTTCGCTTGTCGCCAAATCGTCGGACACACTATCACGTTGACGGCGAAGCTTGTCATAAAAAAGGCAACCACAAGGTCAAAACTACGGGAAAGTGGTAAGCACCACCACATGATGCATGCTCTGGTCTGGTTTTTCCGGGAGTGTAATTTGAGGCATGAGATGTGCTATTAATATTACTTACATTTGGAAAACATTTCAATCAAAATGAATCATGTAGAACGAATCATGTACTGTGCAAAAAGCATGAAACAAATGTATGTTAAAGCAGCACAACCAATCTCACTATCACAAACTGCGTCTGTTTAAACCTATATGATATCGAAAAGCTATGCTACTCATCGTAGAACCTTGGAGTCATAACTGACGCCTATTAGATGAAAGAAACATAGGAACATTTGGTATGTTATAGTCACAATTACTTCCACGTTGTTCGATATTTATTGCGCTGCACTTTAATATGCTTCGGGAGGTTTACCACTAACAGCGCACAAAAGCAGATACAGTTTCGTTAAACCGTCTCAATAGGCAACCGTTCACCGTTCAAATTACGCCCGAAACTGTTTCGCTTGTGGTGAAGACGCTTCGTGATGCAAAGAAGCTGAGGTTTCGTGGTTCGCTCCGTGGATCGCTGGCGGAATGTAATTTGGTTAATGAAACTTTCAATTTTCATCGAATACTTGAGTGGTATGCGCTTCATTTGGTGTTTAGATGATGTCGGTTGGCGCGCTATCGAAGTGAGAGGCTTTGGTTTTCCACTTCGTTACCGCACGTTGTTGGTAGCACGGTGCAAATTAAGGGATTGAAAACTATTTCAAACTGTAGCCAATCGCTCATGATCCACATTGAAAATATGTCAGGAATTTAACTGACACTCTGAAGGAACCTGGAGGAGGCGCATCCCCAAGTCGATGATTTTTTTTTTCGAAATAAGCGTTTCTTTTTCGGATCAGTCAACTGGAAAAGGATATGTTTACCCTTTCTTTGGTGGGATTGATTGGCTGCCAGAACGTGGCGATGAACGAGATATTGAAACAACTAAAAGGAAACGAACCCAACTTCCGTACTTGGCGGAAAGGATTTAGGTGGTACACTCGGAGACCTTTGCATGGTTGAGCTGAGATAGATAAATCTATGATTGATGTAGATGTTTTGATTAAATTATATTGCAAAACAAAACAACAACAACAAGAATAAGCATAAAAAATGCTAGATTTAGTTTGCATAAAGTAGCTCCAGGTCTAGTATCTAAATTCATGTAAAATTTCACTCTATGAAACTTTCCAATAATAACAGGAGATAACTCTGCAAGCATACTTCAAAGAGAATTTCGTTGAAAAAAAAACCTACCCTTCAACCTCAACGGTTCAGGTATGGAGGAGATGCTGGCTATCCGGTGTTGATTTGAAGGCACTTCCGCAAAATTTATGACCCAACCAGATGGCACGGATTGTACCATACATATCCCACGGCGTTTTTTTATTATTATTTTTTCGTTCCATCGGTGGCAGTGTACATCTGGTAGCAGAAGTTTTTTTTTCGTCCACAAGACAAATTGCACCTTTTAGATATAAACGACAATGAAGAAGGGACACAAAGATCTAAAAACGAGTGGTTTTGATCGCCATATACAGAACGAACCCCCTCTGGCACGAATGGAGAAGACATTTTACGAGCAAAAAAAAATCAGTAGCAGGCGAAATGCTATAAGAGTGACTACCGCAAATCATCTATCAATACAGGAGATTAAATGCATGATCCCAAAAATAAGCCAATGCCTTAGAAAGTGATAAAGACATTGCTCAAGGTGAGCTTTCGCCAATGGGTGCGACTTTACTGTACCAGAAAAAAGACTACGCTGCTGACGGGAACAAACAAATCAAGAAAACAAAATATCATTAAATGGACAGTAGTTTCTGGTGCATCTTTTCTCGCAGCTGATAATTCTGGCAAATCTTAAACCATCTGAAAAAAATCGATGTCGCAAGTTTTCGCTACAAGCTGATAACGGTGATAAAACATCGGAAGTATCTAGCATTCTTAGCAGTTATTTTATATTTTCCAAGTTGCAAATAAGCAATAAGTTTTAATAGAGAAATAACTCTACCGTCCGTGGATTGCATTCGAAAAGGAGAATTGGTCGAGTTAAAGTTTTCTGCCAATGCTCATAGACGCGTTTTAGACTCTTGGAATGATCAAAAGCTGCTGATACCATGACATGATAGCGGATCTTCGTGGAAAATGAAAATAAATCAACAGACATTGTACATCAAAGTTGAGATGATTAACAGATTTGTTTTTGCACAGTTTCTGAACAAACTAGATTCTGAGCAGTCTAGGCTCAGAAAGAAGAATTACCTTTAGTTCGAGAGGAGTTCTCGGCAAAAAGGAAACGGTGAGGTTTGTACTTATGTATATAAAAAAGGTAGTTGTTGAAAGGTTTATGCCGAACGATTAACAAGAACTTTATTGAAACCCTCCGGCAGTGGAGATGTTCATCGAATGGGTAGTAGGGAACTAGAGGCAGAAAACTTTTTCACCCGCTTATACCAATAAAAAACAGAACAAAACAAGACTAACAAGGAATGCTAACGCTGCTGTTGCTGATAAGAGAAGTGGATCCATTTACAGTCGGGCTGTATTTTGCATCATTAGAACTTTGACCGGTGAAATGAGTCATTTGAAGAGTCTGTGCCCGGAAAGGGTCACCTAGTTAGCAATCGTAATAAAGAAAGGTTGCTGCTGAAGTCTATGATTCGATTGTCTGTTTTTGTATCATCATGAAACAGAAGTGATTCTACTGCAGCGGGTACCGTTTTAGTTTACGATAAGATGTTTTATAATGATAGCAATCGGGTGTAGATTGTAGAATATAGATGGTTTAATATTTAAAGGTAACATGAACTTCACGTAATTATTGAACTGCAATCATGTGAAGACTTAGACTGGGAATGAATCTATGTTTGATGAAATGAATGCATTAATGAACGAATGAACTAAATACAAGGTCTCAAACAAAAAACTACGGGAGCTAGTCAATATATGTATTAAATATCACAATTCCGAATCCTTTTCACGATCAGTAAAAGTTATACAAAGGCGAGATCTGAGGCGTGAAATAGTCACAATAATTCTTCACTTTTTAGCGAATATTAAAAGAAAACTGCATTTGTAGTCAATCATTTCTAATGGGAATGTAGAAATGCTACAAAGGTAGAAGATGAATGAGTAAACAAATGCAGTTCAAAAACGGTATTTTTCATTCTTTCGTCATTGTCGTCCGGAGAGTGTGTCCAAACATTCTGCCTACAAATCACGTTTGTGCCGAAGTCTCCCGTAAAGACCCAGTTCTGTGCCGCGGTCGTACTTTTGTTCTTTTGCTCGAAACGCTATTCGATCTCTGTATTAAGCTATTTAATAAAACCCTATTTTAATCATTTCATTTCACACGATTATGGTATTTGCAGTTGTTGAATGCATCGTCGAAAAAAATGATTTGAAAACTTACCACGACTTTTTGATGATATCAACTGGAAACAATAAAATATTGTTTTCATGATGCAGTCATGAAGCATTACTAGTGCAATCCTTCATTTTATATTCATTACGAGTGACGACATATTGAGATATTGCCAAACGATAACTTCATCCATCCGTTAAAACCAGTTGTCCTGTACCGGAATGGAACATGTCCGCTTACACTACGGGCTCTATGAGGAAAGTAATACAGTGAGTACAAAGTACAAAAACGAACTCTTTTGTTTTTGCTAGAATCAGTTTCATAGATCGAATACGATCGTTGTTTGACTTTAATTACGCCATCAGTTGGACCTGAAACATTGAAACACGGTTCAAAGTTATCGTACTAATGCCTTCTTGAAACAAAGTCGAGAGATTGTAAATTTTTCTTTTCATCCTGGGAATGATTTTTCCAATATTTCGATCATTCTTTCTATGCCAGCCGGGAAACAATCAACACTCTTTACACTGTTGTCGAGTATTTTGCAGCATATCAAAACCGAGAGATCGAAATGCGAGCAATTCTCCATTTTACAATAGCTTCATCCAGCCATATGAAAAAAAAAAACCGCTTTTGTTCTATTGCAGTGTGAAACATGTCTACCGCCACCTTACACATGGAGCCGCGAGGCTGATTTGTGTCACTAACTTCGGTAAATAGTTGCGAAGCTAAACATACTCACCAGTCCCATGAGAAAGACGACCGTGTGTGAAGCAATGAGAATCCATTCTCCTGTCGATGGGTAGATGTAATCCATCAAGAGCTGTCGGTACTCGCTGTAGGTGAGATTGCAAAAGTCCGGATCGCCGACGCAAGTAACGTTATGGTCGATGAAGCAGTTCTCGTTGTACTCCATCTGATCGGAATCGTCATCGCACAACACATCGTTGTGGTCGTTGAGATCCACGGCGGGATAGCTGTGGGCGGTGTGATTGTACTCCAACGGCGACTGGAGTGTGGCTAATTCTAGGTCGTTCAGTGTCCAGAACGCAGATTCGTTCGTGGTGGTGCTGCGGTTGGGAGCGAGCGGAGCCAGCAGGTCGTTGGCGGAACTGGTATTGCTTGCGTTGGTCATTAGCGTTGTTGACCGCGCCCGGTTTGGGGTGCAATTTCCGTCCATCGATCCAGAGTCTTGGCAAATGGAGGTGGTGCCATTGTCTGGCCACGGTCGAGCCGCAGGCGATGTACGCCGTAGCGACGCATCCTGTGTTTTGCTCAAATCACGCCGGAACAGGAAATGTTTTTCCACCGTTTCGAGCGACTTGCGCGATACGAGCGATTGCACCGTGGACACTTGTTCGGGCGGGTACCAGCTTGTCACGCCCGGGGACACATCAACCCCCGGATGCCTAGCTACCTCCAATCCCGCTAATTCTCCATGCACTCCATGCAGGCTTGCCAAGTGCGACGATGGGCTGTTGCTTTGAGCGGCATGATCAAGCGAACTTGTCAACAGTGTCAGCGGGCTGTCAGCGTGTCTGACTAACGGTGACCATAGGTCTGGTTCCGGCGGACGCCACTCATTGCTGTTCATCGTAGCCCAGACCCCATTTCGGGCCGCTCCAATCGATATGTAGCTCACGTGGATCAGCATCAACTTTGCCCAGAAAGTCCACGAAGGGACACAATATATCGTCGGACGGTGGTGCCAGCTTTTGTGCCACGGGGCACATCGATACAATCCCACTGCCATCTAGTTGCACAGCGTTTTGTTTTTCTTCTTTACGTTGATATGTTGAGTATGTTTAAATAGAAAAATATGGTGGCTCACCCAACAATGCGTTGTTTTTGTGCTGCCAAAACAAATGTTTTTTCGATGAGACAGTCCATTTGGTGGTACAATCCAGCGCAAGTGACAGCTAGTAGTGGGGAATGTTCTTAACTACCAACAGGAGGAGAGGAATGCAGGATTTCTGTTGCGACTGAAATGAAAAAAAGAAGATTGTGTAAGCATTTGTGAACAATCACTAGCACATATCATACCAACAAGGGAAAACGGCAAAGAATAAAGCAACGAATCATGAAAGCGTAAAAAAGCATTTGTCTCCCCCGGGAAGGAAACACCCAATATTATACAAGAAGTCAGATTAGTAGAGATGTTTATTCGGCGATGAGCTTTTGACCATTCTTGACCAACGTGATAAATTACTTCTGTCACAAAAGAACCTGATCGACGCAGCAATTTATCAATCACAACATATCTACTTGATGAAGAGATCCAATCCCAAATTTGTATAAAAATCATAATTGCGGTACACAATATTTGTTGGATTCGTTCTACTGGTTCGGTTAGTTTGAAGTACAAATGGTTATTTCGACGGCTTTAAAATCGGATGTTTTAATTTCTCCGAACACGAGAGAGAACGAATAAATAATGGAGGAGGTTTTCTAGCGCTTCTTCATTTCGAACAATGGCAGCAATATTTGTGTTGAATATTTATTTGTATTGGTATTTTCTACTATTTCTATACTAGCAGAAAATATAGTTATACACTTGTATAACTGTCGCTACGTCACTAGCTCAAGGGCAAAAAGTTTATGACTGTTTCACAAAAACATTTATCATTTTTTCAATTCTCGAGCATAAATTTTCTACATGTCGAAGAGTATGCGATGCGTGGAAAATATTACAACAAAGAATTCGGTCAATCGTTCCTGAACTAAACCCTACTTTCCTTTCCCTTCGTTTGCCTGCACTAACCAATATTAGTGTAGACAAACGAATTCCCATCCTAAGTTTGTTTTCGAACTACATCATCCACATCGTTGGAAACAACGATGCTGTGATTGATCTAGAAATCCTTAAATGTTCTTTGTAACCGTTGTACGTTTACCATGTCCATTCAAAAATTTTTTTGTAACATACTATTTTAAGTTTGTTTTTTTAAATAAAAACATTTTATAAAAAAAATTCTTGTTCAATTCGAGAATGTCTGAAACATTTTAAAATTGTTGATTAATAGCAAATGCCCATTAACATCACCATCGTTGAAAAAACACCTTTGAAAAATGTTAAGATGTTTAAATTTGGCAACGGCAGTTATACACTGAAAAAGTTGTAAAATTAGGCACTATAAACTTGAGACAAACCGTGTGCAACTGTGACGGGAAGAAACTCGAAACTAAGTATGCCCAGAGCAATTGTGGCAATGGAGATTCGAAGAATCAAAAAGAGCAGACGTGTGGCGACCATATCGATGAATGAAAATAGCCGGTTTTGACAGCGCAATAGATTTCATACGAACATGACAAGCAGTTGTGGCTTTGGTAAAATTCATCTGTTCAGGGAATGTAAACGTAGTAACGCTGTGTAGAGTCATTCATCTGCTAGTGACAGTCTCTGTCTGAGATGAATATAGTAAGCGTGACGTAAACTTAAAGGAAAAACAAAAAACCGATGGAAAAAGCATCAATGTCATGCCAAGTTTTTCTTGTAAAATTTATGCATTAAGGTATGTACAGCACCTGTCAAATACAGTTTTTACATCAACGATAAAAGTAAACTGTTAGGTGTTTTTTTTCAGATACAACATGTATGTATGTATGCATTGTTTGCAAACAATTATTTTAGAAGCACATCGCTATAAACCAATTGCGCCTTTTCTTTGTACGGCAAAACCAAATTCAGTCAAATCCTAACCAAATGAACTCAAACCAGGTGGCTGCAAATGTGTGTGTGAAGAAGGGCTAAAATTAGTTGTGCAGAAAAATACTACCGAGAAACTGCTTCCCCGAAACTATTAGCAAGTGTTTGGCAGCGTGTAAAACATCCAAAAATATCGCGCCATTGGAGGAAATGGATAAAGCCATTGGATTGGGGCCATATAATTGGATAAAGAAGTAGGTGACCCTGAGTGTATGCTTTCAGAGAGCACGAAACTGACATACATGTCCGTGACTGTCCCGAATGAAAGTAGGGATTGGAAGCTTTGATTCAATTTGTGACATGTTATCTGGTTTGGGCAAATTGAATTTTTAACCTCAGTCACTCGGAGCTGCCTGTTTCAATACCGAGCTCAACCAAACAACACACTCACCTAGAAGAAAATCTGATTTCATTACAATTAAATTGACCCTGTACGAGATAACCGCAGTAACGCTCAATTCTCAAGGTAGCAGTCGGGGAAGGGTGATTGTTTATAAATTTTATGTTTTTCTAAAATATGCTGCACAGTTACAACTTTCTATGACAGCAATGCTATCGGGTAGTGTAAAAAAATAGAAATTAATGTTTGTTATTGATCCTAGTTATAAAGTTTTTCAATTTAATTTTTGCCCAATTTCGAAGGAAAGGAAAGGTAGTGTTTTTTGAAACTTTGTCTATTATTTTACACCGAAAGGCCTTTCTTAACACTATTCTACTGTTTCGTGGTAGAAATGCTATCACATTTTTTAAAACCCATAAAAACCATTAAAACAAAATGGGAGATACTAACTCTACATAGACGTTGCCACTAATTATGGAATGTAAGAGAATGTTTAATTATTCGATCTATTTTTAAACAATCTACATAGTTTATACAACGTACAATGTTATTTTTATTAGGACTCGTATTCCCAAAATAACCAGTGCAATAAAAACGACAGAGTATTTATTGAGTTTAACTTAGCTATTGCAAAAACAATGTTTTAAACTTGTTTACGTCTAACGTCTTCGATGATAATATTAGTTACCTAAAAGTAATTAAGAAAGGAGGAAAAGTGATGACTTATTGTGAACGTTTTTATGGTTGCTAAAAGTTGTTAACCTTTAATGTGTTATAATCAACAAGGCTTCAAATGAAATGGAAAACAGTTTATCAAAGAAAAAGAAAAAAATCAAATAATTAACAGAGAAAAAAGGTGCGAGGAAAAGCTATGCGAACGAAAATGTTGCTACCGTGATCTTATTCTTCGTGTGGCACGTGACCTCCGTTTCATTCCATAAGCGTTAGACGAATCTTTGGAGAAATTAATTACGCTCCAAGTCTAATGGAATTCATTTAATCGTTGTTTACAGTCATTGCAGAATGGCTCAAAAGGTTTTCGAGATCGGGTCATTTGAAATTCCACACGAATTGTAATCTATGAGTTAGTTGTTTCGATTTTTGAAAACATTTTTATTTCATTTGGAATTTCGGAATTATGTTTGAGGTTTTATTACACTTGAACAATGTGCATTTAACCAAACTGCATTCAAAAGGTTAAGTACATATTAATTTTGTTTTGTAGAAAAATGATAACATTATGAAAATATTGAATATTTGTTGTTGTATGAAATTTATGTGAGTAGTTTTTTTTTTTCAAATATCTAGCATTTTTTACGCAGTATTGCCTTGTTGCATTTTGATGGGAAACCATTACGCGAATGTGCTATCCTTCGAGTACGTATCTAATAGAAGAAGCGCTTACCGCTACATAAGTACACTAATGGAGTGGGTTCGTACTATCATGGTTTCGAATCCTTTAGACACATCGGCTCGACTTTCCTCGACGCATGAAGCAATACACTCAGCAGACTCTTTCGTCAGTCTGCTTCGGTTTGACAAATTTGGATCGTAACGCTGCCTGGCACGTTCATTCGTTACGATTGCGATCCCATTCAGGACAACATTGAAGGTGAAGGGCTACTACGATTCACGACGAAGCAAACGAAACCAATTGGTGCAGAAAGACATTTTATGCTACATTCCTTCGGTTCTTTAAATGACTGCAGAACCATTATCGTTCGCACGCCAGCCTAGGAGTTCGACTCAAAACAACAAACCCATCAAAACGTGATAAGCGTCATCGGAGAGAAAAAGAGAGCGAGGGAGAGAAAAAATTACGCTTCACACTTTTCCATTTTGTACAGGTTCAGTCGCAACTGGAGCCTTGACATTATTTTCCTCAGTTCACGGGATTGTGTTGTGTTGATATTTGTCTTTTCGATTACGTCTTCCCACCCGTTGGCGGGCGTAAAATGGCGTGAATCTTACCCACGGCACCATTCAGCGAAAGGGCATTCTCGTATCCTGGAAATCCTTTATCAACCATAGATTCCACAATGAGGGGAATAAGTCCCAGTGTGGTAAGAGATGGGGTCGTAAATTTAAAATCGTTTATTTTTTCAATTTATTATATTTTTATGGTGCACTCTTTATGGCCCGTATTTTTATAACTCCGTGGCCAGTAGATTGACGCTCACCGAGCGGTATGATGTTTGAATCCCGCAAACCCCGCTTGGAGCATCCTACTTTATTCATGGGTGCGACGCGAAACGCTGCTCGTACTTTGCACACCGTAATATGTCTATAAACATTTCGGGAAAGAGATTTACATTTGAGCCGATTTGAGAGATTTTTGCACAATAAAGAATGCCAAATCGTCTGAGGTTGCACGCCACGTTCCGTGCAGTATCCACTTTCATGCTCAATCCGTTTTGCAATCCAGAGAAAGATGACGGTAATCGGATAATTTAAGACCGTGAAAGTGGTAGCGAACTTTGGAGGTCAAAGGAGATATGCAATTGTGAACATTAATGTGGTGGCATTTCTCCAAAATGTCCAAATTAGTTGAATGAAACATTTCATGGAAACATTTCAGGGATGTTCCATGAAACGATGTAACGTGCTGGGCACCCAACGCGCGGAAATACTACAATAGTCATGCAAACTTTAAATTACATCGATACAACTGCAATGCAGGATATTTATTCAATTTAGCAAAGAAGCACACGCAGCTTCGTGCTGCAGGAAAGCTGCAGGAATAATAGCAGAATAATATGCTTGATGCTGGGATTGATACAAAGGTTTGTTCTTGTGGTGTTTCCTGCACGGAATGGTGCGTTAGAATGAATCGTTTGTAGGAATTCCACTGTTCATTGTCCAACCAAAAGACTGAACAATACAATAAACTCGTGTTTCTCATCATCTCATTGTTCGGGATGCTTAACCATCGTAATTATGCCAGTTGTTTTATTTTTGTAATTTGTCAACTATATTCAACCTAGTGAGATATGTTTAAAAAATGTCGCACAATTTAATGTTTATGTGCGAAAAAATTAAGCGGTAACAAACGTCTGATCTACGGAACCAAACGGACTGTTCTCATAAGACTAGTAATTGATCTCACGTCGTGATGTTACAGTTACTTTGCAGCACTGCTTTCGTAAACATTGCCAGCTTGAAAACTTTTTGTTCGAACGATTCTATAAAGCGCACACAAAAACATTCACATTTTGACCAAAAGCTGGACTTCATCATCGTTCCGCTAGCTACGAACGAAGGGATTGCGGATAACGCGATAACGAGCGGAATCAATTATACTGGCCATGTTTTTTCCTCTCCTCGGTTGTGAAAAACATTACGTGTTCTTTGCAGGAAATCGTGTACCGGACATTCATTGTAAATTATTGATTGATTGCTCATTTATAATGTACCGAAATCCGGGTTTATTATGAGTTTATGTTTGACAAATTAACAACGTTTCAATCTCCGATTTATAATCCATTGTAACCGCTATCAACTCATTTTTCCAGTTTACTGCAAATTTTAATGTGCACCGTTTAATTTAAAAGACGGAACCTACCAATTTTTAACGGAAATGCCAATGCTTTTTCTAACCAACCCGGATTATCCAAATTAACCAGAAATTTCCAAACCAAAGTTTGCGTGATAAAATGCAATCGTAATTAAGTGGCTTATTCCCTATCTGAATGAATTCGATCATTTCGTACTGTTTGCTTGCTGCTACCGTTATCATATGTTCGACTATTGCAAGAGCTTTCCTAGGATGGTTTTAATTTATATGCCTCCCCCCCGGCGAAGAATATGGTCCATTTGTGTACCATTTATTCAACGACTTCCGGGAATAATTCACACAGACTCACAAAGAGCCCGTGGACCATGGAAAGTAGGAATCCAGATTTACAATATCTGCACCAGACTTGACCAGATGGTTTGGACATTGCGTGTGTGGCTAGCGAACGCAGAAGTAAGAGAGCGTTCCGTTCGCGACAAAAGGATGATTTCATCCCGCAGCTCAGGAGCATCGTTGGGGCAGAAGAAAGTGTTCGAGCGTTGTTGAATTATTTATCACCTGAATGCACGTAATCGCGGATAGCGTCGGGTGCTTCTGGAGGATTCATAATTGCCGATTTTATTGTAATGATAACGGTAATGAATAACTTAACTGCATGCTGAAATTCACACGGTGCAGATCCATGGAATAGGGGAAAAGTTATACCAGTTCGTTTCAACACGCCAACGTTTCCAGCTATAGTAATTAAAGTTGGAATAATCTACTTCGAATCAGCTGCTTTCGTGATGATTGCGAAATTGTTAAGAGAGATACCGTGTACATATTGCTACGATTTTTTACTATCGTTAGTTTCCCATTGCATGAATGAACAGATGAATAGAGACAATTAGTGTATGACAAAAAAAGTGAATAAGCTTATGTAGAACTTTAGCAAAAAAAAAAAACAGAGCGTTCGAAGAAAACCCGACAGAGGATACCCGTTGCCTCTGTTTTATTGTGTGCGACCCTACCCGGTTTTAGCGATTGACCCCGAAGGTTTTGCTATCATGGCACCGTTCCAATTTGAATCGTACGTGCTTACTCATTTGCTAGTTTGACCACATGACCTCCTGCAGCATATCCTATCCCATCGTCGAATGGACGCCGTGGTGCGTTCGATTGGACGCCCCTTTTATATTTATATACCATTTAATCCACAAGCTTCGCTGGCAGTCCGGCAGTAAGTTCAAGCTCCTTGGCTCTTGGCAGCCGGCAGCCGGCTGCGGATGCTTTCCACAAAGCTATCGAACCTACGAAGGCCATCGTAGAACGTTCTGAAGGGACGGTAACGTAAATGAATATTTAGCTAGCGGCACCAGGCGATTGGACGGATTGGGTGTTTGTTTTTTTGAACTTACGCTTTGAACTTACTCGCCGCGCTAGTGTCACGGTAGCCGTGAGGTAATGGGTGGATACATCTGTTACATCCAACGCCCACCGATGGTAGTGACCGATTTACACGGTAGTCGGTAGTGATTTGTAATGGAATTTCCGCATTCACCCTTGGAAACGGTAAAGCCCGCTCAGTTCGAGTGCACACAGACGACAGACTGAGCATCGCGCGCCTCATTTAGTATGTTAATGCAGTTTGTTATAAAACAATCAATACTCGATGGTGTGACTTCATTTGCTCGGTGTTAAGCGCGTCACTCCCGTGTTTCCCGTGTGAGCGTTACACGCAACCCATCGTTCAGCAGCGATTTGCTTTCAATTGCCGACGAATCGTCGAGCGGGAAGGAATTCTACAGTGAGTGCGATCGCGGGAGCAGCCTCTTCTTAGCTATTGGCGGCTTGACTGGCAGGGGTTGCTGTGGCACTGTCGTGCGTCGTCGGGGTGTTTGTGCGGGTGTCTGTCGGTGGACGTGTGTCGGTGTGATGTGAATAAGGCGCAAACTACGTGCGTACGAAACGGAACAAGATGCAGCAAAAGTTTGTCGATATACCGGCTGTGTTTGCCGGAGCGGATGTGTTCATTACCGGAGGTTCGGGTTTTATGGGTAAAGTGCTGGTCGAGAAGCTGCTACGATCATGCCCACAGATAGCACGTGTGTTCGTGCTCATGCGTCCCAAACGCGGCAAGTCGCTCGAGGATCGCCTGAAAACCATCACAGACGGTGTGGTAGGTAGCAGCCGGTGGCGGAGTTGTGCAAGCATTGTGCAATGCAATGGTTTAGCTTATGCATCATTATCGATGTGGTGAGTTTCGAAGATCATCCGGTGGAATTGAAGATTGTGTTGATATTTCGCAGCTGTTCGACACGCTGAAGAGTGAACATCCAGATGCGCTGAGGAAGGTTCACCCGATCGAGGGCGACTGTACCCAGCTAAAGCTCGGTATGTCCGCCGAAAGTATGGAGCGCATGAGCGATGTGCAGTTTGTGTTCCATGCCGCGGCCAGCGTTCGGTTCGATGATCCTTTGAAGGATGCAATTCTCACCAACACACGAAGTACGCGGGAATTGTTGGACTGGGCCAAAACGCTTCGTAAGCTACGCGCGGTCGTACACATCTCGACCACGTACTGCAATCCGGAGCTGCTGCGCGTGGAGGAAAAGATCTATCCACCGAAAATGGACTGGAGAGATGCTATCCGCATGGCGGAAACGCTCGATATGCCCACTTTGGAAACTTTCAAGGATAAGTATGTACCGTGCAGGAGGCTTTACCTTGCGTTTTTACCTGCCACAAACGACGGACTCACTCACACGTAACGCTTCGTGCTTCGGTTTAGGCTAACACAGTTCGCACCCAACACTTACACCTACACGAAGGGATTGGCAGAACAGATCTGCCACGACTATCGTAACGATGTGCCACTCGTCGTCTTCCGACCATCGATTGTGACAAATACCGAGCGTGAACCTGTGGCCGGTTGGGTGGATAACTTTAACGGTCCGATGGGATTGCTGCTCGGTTGTGCATCGGGCGTCGTCCGGACGGGACTGCTCGATCTGAAGAAACGAATTAACTGCATTCCGGTCGATGTTAGCATCAAAGCAATCATCGTAGCCGCGTGGAAGAGAGCCATTACGGAGCCCGACACGGGCATACTTCCGGTGTACAACAGTGCGGCCGAACCTGACAAAACGATTAACTACGGCACGTTGCTGTACGACGGTAAAGTGCTGTTCGACCGTATACCGCTGACTAACATGTTGTGGGCGCCCGGTGGGACAGCTACATCCAGCAAGTACATCTTCTACCTCTTATTTTTCTGCTGCCAACTGGTACCGGCCCTCTTCGCGGACGCTCTACTGCGCATCGGCGGCAAAGCGCCATTGTATGTAGTCGTCGGAAATATGCATGCTACTGTAATACTAAGAACCACTGATTGCAACATTCTTCCCCCCCTTTCTTTACTTGCCCACAGCTTGCTGAAGCTGAATCGTAAAATATTCGATGCCCAAGTTTCTTTACGATACTTCATGAACAACGAATGGGTGTTTGTGAACGAAAACTTCAAGCAACTGGAGTACGCGCTGTCGAATGCCGATAGGTAGGTACCGTTTGTGGATGCATGTGTAAATGGCTTCCTCAACGGCGTTTCATTCTCTGTGCAGGAAGAACTTTTCAACCAATTACTTCGTGCAAGGAATGATGGAGTACTATGAAATCGCAATCCTTGGCGGGCGTAGATATTTGATGAAGGAACCGGACGAAAACATCGACATGGCGCTGAGGAAATACAGACGATTACGGGTGTTGAACTATTTGCTAAAATCTGTTCTAGCGTTCTTACTCGCATACTGCGTGTACCGCAAGTATGCACTGTAGACGAGCGGCATCGAAGTAGCCACGTATCTTTCTGTCAAAAGTAGCTGTCGCTGTGGATGTGTTTCTGTGACATTTCGATCAATTTTGGGTTTGAACTGGTTCCAAATTAATCAAAACAAGTAAAATAAAGCCGACGGGTACAGTCCTCAGCACATCATTGATACTTTTACCGTGCCTATTACAGTGCTATTGCACCGAGATCTAGCAATAAATTACCGACACCTACGAGATCTATAGCGCCGACCAGTACGCCGACCGACCGTTGGCTCTCGAGTGTGGAGACCGTCGGCATCAGACTTAGAATTAGTAATCAATATGCAAATCGGGTCGCGTTTAGCGCAAAGTTCACACCAAAGCTGGCCGTTGAATAAGCAAACAGGTTTCCTGTGACCATTAGAACGAACCAGACAACGTTTTTTCGTCGCACACGGGATCGATAGAACACACACATGACACGAGCATGACAATCACGTGGTGCCCGTGGTCTGAGATTACATTTGTTTTTTTTTTCAAACTTAAAGGTGTTAAATTTTACTTAAATTTCGTCCCATTTCAGTTTCCCCCCGTTTGCTCGCCGTTTATTGTATTGCTTTAGGGCTGGTTCTTTCTGTACTTTCAGTTCGATGTATTAGCATTATCAATGTGAAACGTGGAATCGTTCGAAGAGTATTAAAATTTTCAGTAGTAAGTATTTTTTATAGAAAAAATGCAAGAAATGTGTTGTTGTAAAATATTCATTGCAGCATGATGGCGAAGCCATCAGCGTTAACATCAACTCTGCACATATGAGTTCGGTAATGTAATTAGCAACACATACCATAACTTAGCTTGGCTCCGTGGCCAATCAAGTCATCAAATGATTGCAAACAATTATCACCCATGCACAGTGCCGCTTTCCGGCAAGGCTCTTTCTCTCCCATTCTCCCTCTTTATCTTTCTCTTTCACTCTTTGCAGCGGATCTAACCGGGTGCGAATAGAGCGGAATCGTAAATCAATTACGTTTAATTTATTACACCCATTTTTATTTTACTTCGCGCATGAAATAGGGGAAAACCCAGCCTTCGATGAGGAAGTAAACACTCGTACGTAAGCGCTGTGCTTCAATCCGGATGACGATGGAAGCAGGCACTTGGACAGACGATCAAACGCGGTAGACAGTGGTTGAAATGAAAATGCTGGACGAAAGATGGATTATACACAATTTATAGGATTTATGCTCGAGCGCATCAATCCATCGATGCAGCTTTTAAGTTAAGAGCGATGAGTCGGCTTCTACCCCGGACCGGATGTATGGAAGCTTAATCGTGCAAAAAATCCCCGCTCATAGTTCGCAAGCACACTTTGCGTGGGAAATTAGAAAAAGTTCCGTGAGCTGTTTTGTTTGAGTTTTCCGTTTTCCCCACGCCAACAATGGCCCCCAATCCGTAAGTAGCTGGAAAGGATAGGTTTGGTTTTTATTCAAACAGATTATGACGAGCGCCAACTATACAAAACCGCTTGACCCTTGAAAACATTCTGTTCTTATCGCGAACACCCGGAAGCCTGACAGGCGATACCAATTACATGGTTGCTTTGTTTTTACGCTGCAGAATGGAAAATGATTAATGAAGGAGCTTCTTTCGGGTGTGTGTGTGTGTGTGTGTGTGCTAAAAGAATGGAATAATTTTTTGGGAAGGAAATGGAAGGCGAAGCAGAATCAAGAAAAAAATACGTGATCAAAAAATGTTTTGTACAAAACCAAAACGATAAAGGAAAATGGGGATTAAGTTTGAGAAAAACTTCATCAAATCCGATTGCCCGGGGTTTTAGCTGTTTAGGTTGATGTGAATTGTCGAAGCATCTCTACTCACGGGCACTTTTGGGGCTCCCCTGAGGGTATTGGACGTGTTTTCGACGTGGTTCGACCATCTTTATTGCGTTCCACTCAGTCTTCTTTTGTAAACCACAGCGAAGGTCGCTCTTATGGAAACCATATTTCTTTGATACACCTAATCATTCTATTTGTGCGGTACCGTTTCTGTATTCGCAATGAAGCGCTGTATTTTCATAATTATTAATTAATGATTAGACTGCTGCTACGGCTACTCCGATGAGTTTAACATATCAATTTGAATACTTAGATCCAAATATCACATTGACAGGATTGAATTGACAGGATGGCGAGTTGAATGGCATTGATTGAATCGAATCAGATCTTTCAACCAAATATATAAACCAGTACACCATTGAGTGTGAAATGTTTCAAATTGAATGGTACGATTTGCAAAGAGCGTGGGAAATATTGGAGAATTGGAAGAAGGACGCTGTATTTCAAGCGGTTAATAAATTGCAGACGCATATAAATGCATAATTTGGCCATTTATTTACGAGAAAACGACGTTGTAATTGCTTCATGGCAGTTGAAGCTGATTAAACCATGCACCACCACAGCGCACCTACTCGCGCTGGCAAACATGTCGCCAAAGTGAGCGCCCAGGCAGTGGCGAAAGCAAACGCTCTATTTATTTGTCCTCCAATTTGGTATTATTTGCGTACCACCACCAATCGGGTGCACCGCGGTCTTGATGTAAGATGATTCGCTGTGGGGTAAGAAGCGATTACGACGCAGCAACCACCGCTTTCTGGAGATGGGGATGTTTTTCTTCTTTTTGTTTTTTTTTTTTTTTGACCGAATGCACGAAGAAAACCCAGCATCGGTAGCAGTAGCGTTCGCGGGTTCCGCGAGCGGCTTCCGTTTAACTTTATTAGTGGCGGGTAATGTTGCTCAGTAAACAAAGCAATCAGCGGGGTTTCGTTTTTATGACTCCCAAACTAACCCGACCCGACGTAGCGAACGTTAGCGCACTGGCCTGGGTTTGGTGACGAGGTTATAACGACAATCGGCAGCGACAACGCCACCGTTTTGCATGGCGTAATTTGTGGGTAATTTCATCATTCTAAGGTAGAACTTTGTTTTGGCAAATGCACAAAGCGAATGGAATGAGTGTGGAGGATGTACAGTTACGTGCAGTTACGAACCGAGTGCAAGAAGTGCAATGTTTAATTGAGATGCAAGTGCGCGAGCCGTTGGCCGTTGGTATTTACCAGCTTCGTAACGGGTGCAGTAGTGTGCCATTCTTCCACCCAACGTATAGCGGCATGATTTTTTGGATTAATAACCGTACGCATAACGTATGCTTGAAATCTCGTAGCCAAAACATCGGTTCTATTTTAGAACTGCATTTTGTTTTTTCCTTACCCTACCCTTACGGTCGGTTTTGCGAGCAGTTTTTGTGATACTGACTGGAAGTTTTCTTCCATCGGTGCGCAGCAATTGTTGGCTCGCAGTAAATGGGTTAAAATTTGTTTGCGAAAAATGTTTGCATCGCATCACGATAAAAATCAACCGGGATAGATGGAAATGTTGGAGCATGGAGCAAAAACCTGAGAACGCTCAAACCCAAGGAAACCCGAGGAAAAATTTTTGCACTCAACCAAAGCAATCATACTTATCGTGTATTTTCCGCCATTTACCAACGATATTGCATATTAGCAGGGCTCTAAAAACTCGAGCCAGCTAGTTCGTGCTCGTGATGCTGGCCGGCGAAATGAATAAGCACCGAATGAATACAACGTACAGCGCGCTGGTGATTACTATGCGCCACAGACCTTAGAAATTAGTAGTGACGCTTGCAAAACCGAGCAGCAGAAAAAAAGGAAGGTTTTTTGTTGTCTGTGTGCTGTGCGTTTAAATTTTCCCGCAGCGCCACATTCTGGTGCGAAAGTTGGATCCGAGTAGTATCTACGGTAGGCATGGCAAGCCAGCGTGTCTACGAAACACGGCCGAGGGCATCAGATGAACGTAGAGCGAAAATAATAATAATTTTAAATTATCAACCCAGACGGTACGCCGGTTTCAAAGGTGCGCCCAGCCACTCCACTCAGAGTGGTGCTTAAGTTTTAATTTGAATTGTTATTACGATCAGAAGGCCTGTATCTGAAGAACGAGCCGGAGGCGCATTAAGAGCATCTTACGATCAGCAGCACGACAGTTGTACAAAAATTTAAACTCATAGTCAAACTAAGCCAATATTTGTTACGTTGCTAAGGCAACCGTGTTTAAAATATAATCACTAAAGTTTTCCCACGGCCCAGCATGCCCGAAATATATATATATATATATATATATATGCTCCTGCTATACTGGGGCGATGCTGGTGCACAAAGCGACCGTGTAAGTGCCGTCGTCCAATATCCGACACAGCACCATCTCCAAGGGATGGTGAAGCTATTTGCATGCAATACAGCCGCGGCATCGTATGATATGTTGCTCCCATGAGGCAAAGATGATGATGACGATGCTGGCATTAGATGCCACTGAGTGGATATAATGTGTTATCATGCTAGGTGAGATAAAATTTTACGAATTGTTTGAACGTGTCAAATAATTATTACTCAACTTGAATTGGGTAACTGTTCGTTAAAACCTTCTTTTTGGAATAAGCTTCATAAAAAGTATGAACACTCCTGTACAAGTTTAGATCAACATTATGGCAAGTGGTTGCGGAATTGCAATTCATGCTCATTCATGCTGGTCTGAAAAGTTGTTGAAATTGTGGAGGTTTTTAATCACTGACCTATTTTTCATACTCATTTTCACCCGATGTGAGCACCCGGTCAGCATTGTCCTAGTCCGTTTCGCTAGCTCAAGAAAGAAGCAAAAAAAAAAAAATAAATCCGAGCACAGGAAACTATAATGCTCTGAAGTTCAAGGGATGAATATTTCGAAAGAATCCATTACCGGCTATTTTTTGCATCCATTCGCTTGGCTTTTGTGCTGTTTTTAAACGCTTCCGACTGGGTCCGCTTCCTAACCCTCGCTGATTTTCCCCACAAACCGTACGAGCAATATTTGAACCGCGCTTGCCGCAACGTGGCAATTGCGTCGCCGGTACTCTCTTTGTTCTTCGGATGGAGGCAAATTTGGTCGACGTTCTTTCGCACACCGGATAGGCTAGTTTTTTTTTTTTTAATTTATCTCCATCTGCTGCATCCCTGACGGCGGTGACATTCATACCAGTCAACCTACGGATTCCCCGTTCACAAAACCGGACCATTATTAGTCGTTGCATGATGGTGTAACCCTATCAAGCGTCATCTAGGTGCTTTTTTTTTTGTTCGTTTCATACAGACAGAAAAGTCGTCTTGTGTTTCCTCGAAAATTAGTTTAGCCGTCCAATGAAACCTTCAGTGTGTATTTTTTTTTGTTTGATATTCAATACATACGACCATATGCCAATCGTGATCGGATCGGAAAAGCGAAAATTACTAACCCACGCTTCCCGGCGGTCGCCGTGCGTGTTTTGATAAGCAGGAAAATAAAACAATCGTATCCGATTACTTGGCTGGTGATTGTTTCGGCGATGACGAGCATTATCACGTTGCCTGTCGATCGTGCGCCCGTCATAGCCTGCACCCGGGTCAGGAAGACTAATAAATTACAAAATTGATTTACAACTCCCAAACACAACCCCAAACCTGATCCGGTGGTGATTTTCACGCGCACTAATTTCGCCGTAGAAATTTCTTATCATACTGGCTGCTGTACGGGTAGCAATGTATTGTCGGTTCGAATGATTTATGATTGACCCGGAAAAGGCAATTCGATACCATCCTTCGTCAGTAGATAACACTCGCCAGAAGAAAAAAGGATGACATAATACAATACAATCTCAACCAGCGGTACGAGACCGTGCTGCAAATTAGTATGCGTTGTGTTTTTGTTCAAGCAAGAGTTTTCACAGTCAACATATGAACCATAAAGTTCATCCTGATTCAAAGCAAACATTAATGTGGATCTGTGGATGACTCAAGCGTTTATTACCCCATCGCACTGAAGACTTTCGGAAGGGTAGGGAGTTCCCACGCATGGAAGTTCAAACATCTTATTTTTGTGTTTTGTTGCACAGTTTTTACTGCTCACACACACACACACACAGCCAGCGGAGGTCAATGACTCTCTCTATCGATGACTCTCTATCATTTAAAAATGGTGATACACAAGCAGCAGGACGCTCTAAAAAAATCCTTCTCCTATTTACTATGGAAAACACAACGTGCAAGGAATGGAAAGATGACTAGTTAACGCATCAGTTCAAACATTCATGGATGAAAACTGTGTTGGGGAGAAAATGAATAAATCGTATGAGCAAACCATAAGCAATCAAACAAACATTGAATGTACACAATTCAAAATGTATTAGTAACGGATTGTCTTTTTTGATGAAAAATCATTACAATACACTATACAAATAGAGAACGAGTAGTTTATGGTGCAGGCACTACGTATGAGTTTGCAAGTGTTTTACTCGCGAAGGGGGAAAACATGTTTTTCATCAAACACCATTTCGCTTGATGAAGTACGAGCCCCGGATTTATTGCTCGTATGCCACACAACATTGGTTTTGTTTTTCGTTTGTTCGTTTCTCGCCGGTAAAAATGAAACAAACAAATTACGAAGCGAAACCAAATAGACTATTCAAATGGTGGATTTAATTTTACTTGCCGTATTTGAGTTACATTTCATTACAGTTACAGTTCATTAAAGCACGGAAACTATTCTCAACGTATCAATATCGATTTCCTATCGAGCAATCAACACACGAGAATATGCAAATTTGAACTACTTGCTGAAATCATGCATTGCGAAAATATTTCACTTGAAATATTTCATATGGAGTATATGTCTCGAACAGATTTATTTAAATGGGTTTTAAATTGCTTATATATAAAATGAACAAAAACACACTATATTTTTATAAGTTGAAAATCGGACCATACTGCTGGAACGATTATCGATGTATTTCTTTCATTCCAAAAATTCTTCTAATATTACCACCATTCCTGCTGAACATGAGAAAGCTTTAGCGTGCAAAAAAAAAGAAAGAAAAGAAGCTTTTAAAAACTATTCTTCACTCCCACCCACCAAGCATGAAATTGATGTAGGTGTCAAAAAGCCAACGGAAAGAAATACTGTCTCCATCTGCACATTTTCCAGCTCAATCAATTTCCGCTTTCCCACCACCGATCGTACGTATCACCGCGGGCAATTTTATGAACGACAATTGCAACGAGCGCGATGAGATTTGCTTCGTCCCACCGGCAAGCAGTGCAGCAAGAATCACGTTTTGTGCAGCACTTCGCATCAGCAGCAACGACTTTCAACGAGTCATTTGCACCACCGACCGACCGACACCGAAAGGAAACCCCGTTCGACCCAAGAAGATGAGCACGGCCACCAAACCAAACTAAGCTCCATTTTCTGTGGAAGTAAAATCTGGTAAGTTTTTCAATTTTGAACTTTTTTTTTGCGCCTTCCCACGCGGTGTGGAATGATGGATGGCCAACCGTACCCACCGGTTGTAACCGATCCTGTAGCAACACAATCGAGGCACAAATCCCTTTCCAGAGCTCTCTCTCTCCAGAGCGAGAGAGGGAGGAGAGTGATAGCATTCGTTTGAAATTGAGCTACTGTATGAGAATTCACGTACTTCCGCCTTCACAGTTGTACCACTGGAACGGTTTACGTACTGCCACAGGACCTTTTTATTCGGAAGTGGCTTCTCCAAGGAACTGAGGTACGTACGTGTTGATAGCGTGAGGTGATTGCTTGATCAATTTATCCATTTCGAGATCGGAACGAATGATGCGTTAGCTTGTGCACGAATAGCTTCCACCGAAGGAAACAGGTATTCCCGAATGGCCCTTTTGCGGTTAGTCTTTGCAACAAGTTTCTTGTCACGTACCTTTATCCTGCCATCAGGGTATTACGCATTCAATTGACAGATCCTACAGAATGGTTACGGTAAAATTTGAAAAAAAAATTGGGTTTGCTTTCACTTTCTGAAACTGCTGGCAAAGCATGATATGTTAATTGTGCCTCATAGGGAAATCATGCAAAGCGTTTTAGAACCCTGTCATTAGTGTCTCATCTGCTGTATCCACTAGGTTTTAGTCTGTACAGCTCCAACACTATAAGGGTATGTCACAGTGCCATATTATTATTTAAATTTATTTGATAAATTAAACTTTAAATGAAACAGCACACAAAGTTACTTGATCCTTTTGCAACAATATTGTAACGCTATGTTTAAAAAAGTATAATTTTATCACGTCGAACTGTAATGTATATTCAAAAACCTTATACTTTAATCTTAAACAGCTGTAGCAGTTGTATAAATGAGTATCTAAGCTAATAACCGGATCAAGCGCATAACAAAACCCATCATTAGTGCAATTGTATGATAGCATAAATGATAAATTGCTACCTCTGTTTGAGTCCCTAAAAATCTTCGCCGGTCACAACGGTTCTCAATAGTCGTGAAGAAAGAATGATTGCTCATACTTAATTCAATCCAATTAACAACGTTCGAGGAATTCCCTCGCAGCTTCATTAACAGACCCACCGGGAAGCGTTTGTTAACGTGATAGCTTGGTGAAACTATTTCTCGCCGTTGTAAGTATCGGAATCGCTTCGAGACATCACCATTTCGCTACCATCTTCAACACTTGAACAAACGATTTCCCGATTCCACGCCCCAGAAGAACGAGAATGGTGGAGCTCATCGTTAATTAACATATTTCTTTGCAGACATAACATGACAAATCGAGAGTTAATGTTTCGCATACCGGTTATGAATCCGTAGATAATGTTATGCAATGGATTGTTCTAATTTAAGAATTATTCTTACTAGAGCAATAGAATCGCATAGAAAACCGCTTCTAGGAAGAGAATGTCTTGATGGCTTTTTTCGGCTTTCCTGCTCATTCCAGGAAATTCGGTGTCATTATCGCTTAACCACAGTGACCCACCAAACATGACGGATAAATTATTGTAGAAAGTCGCTCATATAGTATTTTCTCTCCTTCTATTCTCCCCGAAAACAATCAACGCCACATTGTGGTACGCTAATCTATTGAACTTTTCCAATTCATCGGATTTATGTCGCCGTTCCTTGCTCCATGGACGTTGTCCCACCCGCTAACGTAACAAACACCACCTCTGATCAGAGACAATCAGATCGTTTGGAAAAAAAACTCCCAACGCTCTGTCGGGTGTTCTTAACTGATTGTCATTTTTGTTGACAGGGCAACATCTGCGGGGAAGTGTTGCCAGGGCCTGCTAAAATCTCATTTAGCCTTCATTCTTGGGCGTCATAACAAACCAACGCCAACTGCAGATGCTGCCACCGAGTTGCCGAACAGTTTAATTCGATTTTTCAATTTGATAAACTTTATGAATACCTCCGCCCCACAGTCGGCGTACGGTGGATGTGCCGCCGAACGATAACTGCCAACAGCATTCCGTTTAATGCATCGAGCAGTCCCCGAAGATCCAAGGTTCCGGGAAGCGCGAATCTAATTCGTTTAATTCAACGCTTCAACGCGAATCAGTACCTTCGCGTGGGTGCTGTTTAGGCATACAGCTGCTAGTCAGCATGATTATACGCTTACTTGCCTATGTCTCTCCCGATGGTTTGGCCGTTACTGTTGACGAAAAATCACGTCTACACGAACGTTTCAAAGCACGTGTGGAGCTGCGGGCATTACGACTTCTTGCCCGCTTACGACTTCGTTCAATAATAGTAAAGTAGATCAATGGTTTGTGTTGTGCTTTTCTTCGATAAACTTGCAATCCCTGGATTAGTAGCAACGACTGGTAAGCGTTGCCTATGTAGATGATGATGCGATGTGTTTGTGATACTTTGTGAGATCATTCTTTAAATGAAGATCATAAAGGGATACTCATTTATCAATTCTAAGACCACGGGTGTAAATATAAAGTAGTGGCTTCATACAGAGATAACTGTATAATCTCCCCAAAAGCATAAACCTAGAATAACGCATCAAACAATTTGAACGAAAAAAGGGTACGTTACCATATTCACAGCAAATGTAAGCGTGAAACAAACAACAAACACGTTAACATGATTCTTAAAAAAACAAAGCTAAAAGGACTTGTTGTGTGTTTGTACGATAAAGGTTCCTAGAGATGTAGATCCCAAAGCCAGCGTCAGGTACAGATCAGACACAGATTTGTTACCTGTTAAACGAAACCAACCATAATACGGTCAAGGCTTGACAATGCCATTTATGTGTGCACCTATGAAAAAAATAAAAAACCGGCCCAAATTGTCACAGAAATCCTTCGGTTTAGTCATGTCAAGAACATTCTTCCACAAAGACAGAAAAATTAGCAACAAACACGACCTAAACCCCAGCATTACCCTTTTATTTCATAGGTCCAAGCTTTACCTTTTTATGGCAGATAATGGCAGAACGGAAAGATGGGAACATGGGACATCGATGGGAAAAGGGCAAGTGGCAAGCATTACGCACCATTAACAAGTGGACCAGAGTTGTATATCCTGCTCGCTAATTGAATTATTCATTCGATAGCCAGATACGAGTGCCGTGGTGTCGCGGTAGCTTCCAAAAATTGAATTATAGCTAATGGCGAATGATAGATATGTCTTGCTTTCTTTCGCAAGCGCTACATTTCAAGCTGATTACAGAATGGGCTGCACATTTAATCTGCTCGTTGGGCAGTAATCAAATCAATTGGTAAATAGAACAAATTTGAAAACTCTTTCCACTGGTGCGCCCACGCGACGCTGGTAGCCGAAAAGAAGTCCGATTTTTCGCCAAATACATTACCGAATCTTGCAATTTCGTGACTTGCTTCTAAAGCATCAAAGGAATCAGCGGAAGTTAAAAAGCGACCGTAACCATTTTGTGCTTCATCGAGTACATGATTCTATAAACTGACTCTTAGCTTTATCGGTTGAAATAAATATGAAAATATAGATCATTTCATATCCGAAATGTCTCTAATGGTATGATTGCCTAGGGTGATTTAATTTATGAAGAAGTTTATTGAGATTTCCGCGTACCACTAAAACGGGGACCGTAAATAACGGTTTTACAAAACAACATCAACAAAACTGGTATAACTGAAAAAAGTGTTAATAATCCTTGTATCGCTACACAAATTGCACTATCCTCTCTATCCTATAAAAACAATCATTGTAATACTTTTTAATATTACGTTAATAATTCAATTTTCGCAGGAAACAATAAAACACTGAAGTGCGAACAAACTTTTATATTTAACACTGTGAAATTCTGCCCCTCGCGGAATAAATTGGTGGTTACAAATTTCAAATAAAACAACGTACATATAGTCGAATAAATTCGACATCGAATAAATTTAGATCGAGCTCACCTTTAACACTGCACTTGGCAAACGATATCGCTAACAACGGTTTGATAAATGTAATGAAAATACACATTAAAATCACCATTTGCTGCCACATGTACCGAATGCCCGCATCTGCTTGTCGTAATTAACTAACACGACACACGCAATTAACAAGGACAGCGCCATTATTGACAACGAATGCACTGTTTCAACCGATTCACATCACACATTCACACACACACACACATTGCTAACGTAATCCTATCTAGTCGATTGTTATTGGTCCACTAAAACCATCGACCAAGCACTCCAGCCCCGGTTAGCCTCGATAATTGGTGCAATATATCATTGGAAAGAAACAGAGTAGCAGCGTCGAAAATTTCACCCATGAATTTCGGTTTCTTTCGATGCGTTTTCACAATAGCACAAATCAAAACGCACACCACACATGATCGCTTCAACACTGGCTACTGCTAATTAGGGGCGTGAGACGAGAGCCAAAGCACGCACCACGGCCAACTAGATCGCATTCACAGGTTGTGTTCGAATTCCACCACGACACAGCCCAAGCGACGGTTGGGGCAGATTTCAAATCGAACCGTTTTCACAGCTTCAACACGCACGCACGCTCGCGCTTTCCCGAAGCAATGCGATACGTCTGCGATAGCCTCCACCCGACGGGACTGCTGTCACGAAACTGAGACTGTGGCCTGCGACACTGCGATGCAAAACGGGTCGCCAGCATCCAATTGTGACGCCAAGATTATTATCCGACCGCCGGTGCGCATGCTCACCATATTTCTCCTACATCCGTTCCACTGGAGAACCGATGAATGAAACCGTTCGTTCCTGGGTGGTTTGAACTTATGGCGGGAAACAGAGTCTATTCAAACTCTACAGCGTGCTCTACTCTACGCTACACGTATGCAAGCCCCGTCTAACGTGCTGGTCTTCGAGGAAAAGAAATATTCTAATGACCATGCACACGCGGCGTTGCCTGCTATGTTTGCGCCTTCATTGCAATGCATTGCTGGAAGCCTGTTGCTCACCTGTTGCTAGAATCTCGTGCCATACCAAACCTGCCCAGTGCCGTGGCTTATGTGGCATGTTGCAGGGTGCTTATTGAGTTAGAAGTAAATTAGTGTCCCACCACCCTAGTCCAGTGAGACGATCAGCATCGCGCCGATGCTTGCACTCCATTCACCGTCGGCTGTGGGATAAGGAAATTGGTTTTGCATTCTAAATTAACCGTCGTTAGCGTTTGGGTGTGTCGCGATAAAAACATCGATCCATGTTACGTGCGGGGCTATTGTGTGAGAAACTCAACAATCGGTTCCTGCAATTTGACATCGACATCGTCTAACCTTTGGCGGCATGTGTTTGGATATCGTGAGCGTCTTGATGGAAAGACGGAAGATGTGATCAAATCGCCGCGGGACACCAAAACGGGATGCATTTAAATGTATATGGGAATGAGGGTAAAAACAAAGAGAGTTGAAACAATTAAAGACAGTGAATCATAATATTTCGGATGAATGCATTCGGATGAATATCAAATGAACCTTGGAATGAACATCAAAAAGTTCATGTTTATTAAAACCACCAATAACAATATCCCGTTTACACGCTTAGTTCACTGCTTGGTTCGCATATAACGCTTAGTTCAGTGTGAATTTCGGGCTCCGGCGTAGATCATTCGAAGGTCTTAAAATAGTTTATGCGACAAACTTTGCCCAGTGATGGAGTCTTGCATGTGAACATCACCTGAACGAAGTTAGTCGCATAACGGGCAGAGGGTTGTGGCACTCGTTCGTCTGGTCACATCCTATATTCACATCACTATCGACACAACGCAAACCTTAGTAGGCGCGCTGGATATTTTGAGCTCTTTGTTCCTCGCTGCTAATGGATAGATCGACATTAAAGTACAACTACTGTGATATGACCTATAACTCAGATCACAGCAGAAGTTCCTTCAATATAGACACCCTAGTCTTTCCATTCTGCTCTAGCTGACAAACAAAAAAGTAACGCGCATTCGAACGAATCCTAAACACACTCCTCTCCTCCTCTATTCCAACGAAGCCTGAATAGTGCAAAGTTAGTAGGTAACTACTGCTGTGATATGGGCGATAACGCGTTACTGTTCACATATCACACCGGGAGTTCCTTCAGACTTCACACACTCGATTCTCTGTCTCTGACTCGATGCAATCCTGCCTCTCCTAGCGCTCTTGTTCCTTTGCACCTTGCACCCGTCACACGCACACACACACACACACGCGTCGATGTCTCGGCGATTTAGGATACGAGTGTTCGGTCTAGTCACTTTTTGTCAATTCTATCACAAGCGACTACTCCGACATTCGCCCTAAGCCGCGAGTCGGAAACGTTCGCAACACGACACGAAACAGCACATTTGTCCACGGACGGACAACACGGCATTGCTTCACAGCCAGAACGGGACGGTGCTGCGAAAACTGCGATCATCCACCTTTTGCACGATCGACGTGTTGCCGAAATAATGTTCCACCGTCAACTGATAGCCTAAGCATAATTTTCCTTCAACTTATATATGTGACCATTTTCGATATTTAGGTTAGTAAATAAACTACCAGGCGTGTTGTGGCCCCGGACTGGACGCAACAAAAAAAAACGGGGTGGAGCGGACGGGTAGTGCAGGCAAGGGTAAAACTGATGACCAGCAACACTGTATTGCAGCCGTTTTGACCGTTGGCAGTTTAGCCAAGGTAGTTCAACATCAACACCAACAGCCCACTAGCCACGCCGGGGGTAAAACCCGTCGAGAGCTTGGTGCAGAATTGTGATAAAACTGCTGCCGTTTGCAGGTTTGGGTGTACTTCTTCATATTTTTGTATACCGGTAAAGAAGGAAATGTTTTTTTCCCCCCCGGTTAGTTCTTTCTTTTCCATCAAAGCCGTTGACACACTAAGGGTAGAATCTGGACGGCCGTTAAACGTGCGAGTTGCGTGGAGGTAGCGAAGAGCGACACTTTTCGTATAAAAACATGTAAATCCAAACACACACACACACAATGGGGTAGAAAAGCGGGTGACCATCCGGCGAGAAACATGTTTAACTTTCTACGTCTTTTTTAGTTTTAAAACCCAACGGTCGTTTTTCGGGGTAGTTCGAGGGGTGGTTGGAGAGCTTATTTTTCCGTTGAATTGTTTGTGCTACCTATTAGTAGGTCAGTAAGGATGATTGTTTTACTTTTAACGATCGTTTAGCTGCATCCCGCTCGTGGTTTCATGTGCAGCGAACGGTTTAACTCATGCTGGGCGTTCCTAACGAACTTTGGCCGTTTGGGTATTTAGCGCACTCAATACCTAGGTCAGGTTTGGGACACATGTTTGGTGGGAAAACATTTTTAAGCCTAAATTAGTTTGTGTCTTGCCAAATACCAAAATCGAATAAAATTCAAATAATTTTTTCTAAAATACAAATTTATAAAATAGAAAATACTTTCTAATTTGTCGACAGTACATGTTTTATAAGAATAGATTTTTATCGTACTAAATATTTGTATCAAGATCGGGATTTACTAAATCATGATCAAGGAATAGATCACAGTGCTAGTACCCCAAATAATTTATTGAACTTTCCTGCTGAATAAAGAAAAACACAGTATGAATATAGTGACACTATTGATTTTGGAGCGTCATTATGGTATCAGCAAATTTATGGTACAACCATTATTTTGAACCGAAACTTGTTATTTATTTTATGCCCAATCATTGGGCTAGAGTTGTTCTCATAATGTTACATAAATTTTTATCATATACATGTTATACATTCAATAATCTTTTCTTGAAACAATAGCCGTTCCAGGATAAGCGATAAATTCGGGTTGAAACATTAAACTAGGGGAAGAAACGTTGGAGTTTTGTTGTTGTTGAGGCAAACATTGCGTAATTTGATCTCGATCACAAATAACCGAGTAATAGATGCAGTACGTTATATTTACTTGCTACCAACCGTTTCAGCAATTGTTCAAAACTGCTGAAATTCTTGTTAACATAACCGTAGGAGTGCTGTTGTTCGATTAATTGGCTTTATGAAGATGAATCTAGAACCATGTGTGAATCGAAAATGTTCAGAATGAATAGTATAGCTATGTGCACAAGGCGCCTTCGATAAAACAGCACTTCTATTTTATCAACACTATTAAACAATACAAGAACCGTACGGGTACGTCCATCGGAAGACTAGCTCGTTTTCTCGGAATTCATAGCTTCCGGTGTGAATGTAAGGTTTGTAAGTGCTCCGGCCGTTCCGGGAATATCTATCATATTCGTTTACTATAAACCCACTGCTTCAAACGCAAGCATACGCCTACGGCCCCATCAAAGCTTATGCAAAGGGCATGAAATTTGCTCTCTGCCGCATCGTCAACGCGGAAGAACGGGATGGTAACCATTGTGGGATAAACTAGACAAAAAAAAAAGACGCACACCCCACCCGCAGCCAAACTGCCACGATTCTCAAGTGCGCCAACTTTTCGGACTGATTTTGACAGGCGAGCAAGTTTCTCTCATGCGCCCAACCCATGCAACCATAATCGAATGAATGTAAGTTAAGGACAAAATTTTAGATGGCAATTACATTGCGGGCTGCGGGGTCCTATCTTTTGCACGGTTTTTGTAAAAATGTTGACCCAAGATTTCGATGTACGGGTACGGGCATTAACCATGCAGCCTTAATTTGTCTTCGGAGAATAGTTACGTTGTGCAATAACTTCCCCTAAACAGTCTTTGTGTTGTTTGCCTTTAAAGCGCGCTACCGCGACCACCTGTTCTCCCGTGGGGGAATGTGGAACTTATTTTTATTTGCTCTCGCCGGCCAGCCGAGCATGTCGCAAATCGTGTCGCCCTCGTCTCCGGTCGTACGGTATCCATTTTCATGCACTGAGCGGATATTTTGTTGCATAAAGTACCATTACGTGGCACATGAGAACGAGCGAGCTTACCAAAAGTTCGTCCTTTCGCTCGGGAGGCACGTTCGCCAATGTGGACGCGTTTGCGTGACGGTGGCGCAATGGCGGTCAGAATTGTAAAGTAATCACTGTTGCAACTCGAAGATACCGGAATCGGCGGGGAAAGGGTGCATCGTCGCGACCTCAGCATAGTGACAGTTTTCGGAGCATAAATCTGCAATGCGCACCATCGCCTTCGTCGCGTATCGCATAGCCGGTATCGGTTGACACGGAAAGGCTAGTGCGTTCGACGAGCGGTCGCACAAAATGGCTCACCATGTTTCGGATGCTGTCACAGCTAGCCGCTTGGACGAGCGGTTGCTACGGACGAGAACGAGCAAAGCATGCCATGGAAAGAGTTGTCGTGTGTAGAAAATGTGCTCATTTTCTATTCTTATAGGCGTAAAAATTATCTTAATTTTTCCTCCTATAGTGCACATTACACATTCCGCCACATTGATTGCCAACTACCTATTGCCAACTACTACCTATGTGCACATTTTCTATTCTTATAGGCGTAAAAATTATCTTAATTTTTCCTCCTATAGTGCACATTACACATTCCGCCACATTGATTGCCAACTACGAACTCGCACTCGCATTCAATGAGTTCGTGCGTGGCAGTGTTGCCGATAAACACGGTCGTCATGCCGTTGCTCGATAATCGTTCCCTGGGAACAATAACTTTTTCAATCGGAAGCGATAAGCCCATTGCTTCACGTACAGCTGTACTCGTGCAGCGCTATACGGCTCCATCAATCTTGCTATCTCATCGAACGCACGCAGTTTGGATGACGTTGATGTTTGTTTCGTTTGATGATCGTTTAGCATTCCGCTGGCCACAGCACATTGAGACACCGGGGAGAACAGATCTCGGCAACGGCAGCGGTTCCACGCACGCTATGGGTAGCGAAGAAGTTAATGAGCTTACGCGATGGCCCCAGGTGGATCGGAATAGCATCGCGACGATCAGACAGTGGCTTACTACGCAACCTCACCTACCACAAATTCAAGGTAATTTAAAGGGCTTGTGCAAAAGAGTCATTGCAGAAATGTTAGCTCTCCTTGTACGTTTTTTTTTTTTTTCATTTGTAGACCATGAAATTGCACTATTTCTGCACGCCAATTATGGCGACGAAGAAGCGAGCCAGCGTACCATCGAGAACTACTACACACTACGAACGAGCCACCGGGAATGCTTTACCGATCGGGATGTGTTTAACGAAGCGATGCAAACGGTGCTCAGAATCATGTGAATATGGGATAGTGTAATTATTTCAGCGACTAAAACATAGTTCCCGTACACCATTCACCGCGGTGCGAGCCGTGTTCCGAGACACAAAAGCATGCGGGGCTCTGTGTCAATATTATATCAAGCCAATCTTACAGGCACCGTGCGCGCGTTTGTGAGTGTATGTACGGGGTGGTTGTATACGAGCATTGCTTCTAATGGTTACTTCGCTGCTTACGAGCCGACTTGTTTGAATTTTAGTCTACACACATACACCACCGCACAGGGCGACGATGACGTCGTCAGGCAAACGCTGCGCTACACGCGATTTTGAAGATTTCAGTATCTTTTGTGTACGAATCTTCAGGTGGTTTCGAGTTGTTCATGCTGGCTGAAAATTAACTCGCCATGGTTTAGCTTTATTCGTAGCCACAAAAGCGCCCCCTCCCCCCCCTGTATGGGATATAAATTTCAGCTTTGTGAAATCTTTCACGAACCCTTCGCCAAATGTGCTGGCTACATTCTGGGCAGAAATGTCGTAAATTTAAGGGTGAACATCGTGCCTACGGCTATGGGTAGCGCCCAAAATGCCAGTCTTTGCATTTGAATAGGCTCCTCGAATCGACCGGTACGGCTGGAAAATGGTAGTCGAAGAGAAATATTTCTGGCGGCAAAGTTGGCCATGAAGTCGACCAACTGACAGAATTGGGGTGTCAGTCAGCGGATCAATTTATTTTGCTTTCCTGCTTTGTAAAACAAGCTAGAATAAAAGCTTAAGAGGCTCTTTGATTGAATTGAATCTGTAAATGGGTAAAACTTTTCGCCACTTTCAGCAGCTCATCGTTGTAATATTATTTACTTTGCAAAACGGTTCATTTTTGCTTCAGGATGTTTACCGTACTACCGGGTGAGACGAAAGAAGGCTACAAAATGGTGTACACCCGTTTGCTCACATCGGATGTGACGGAATTCAATCACCCGCAGGTGCTGAAGCTGTTCGTATTCCAAATTGCTTTCTTCCTAAGAAGTCAATCGAGCAGCCAGACTAATTATGTTTCCTTCCCGTTCGAAACCGTTTCATTTCCCAGCATGACCATGTGTCTGGATCTGTGGGTGAAGATGGAAGGTAACGCAAACGGGCACATTATGCTGACGGATATGCAAGGCATGCATCTCGGCCACATGGGCAAACTAAACATGGCGGCGATAAAAAAGCACATGTTTTATGTGCAGGAAGCGTTACCAATCAGGCTGAAGCAAATGCACTTTATAAATGTGGTACCATTCATGAGCCGCCTAATGTTCCTCGTTCGCCCGTTTATGCGCAAAGACGTGCAGGAGATGATAAATATGCACGTGGACATCGGCACGCTGCATGAGTCCGTTCCCGTCGAGAGTCTCCCGAACGAGTACGGCGGAACGGCGGGAACATTCGAAGAGCTTCACGGTAAGAGAAGTGGCCTGCATGATTGCGCGAAAGGGTATTTACAGTGTTTCGATTACAGAATCGTTCAAGGAGAAACTGTACGCCAATAGTGACTGGTTCCGGAAGTTGGAGTCTCAAAATTTGGTCGACGAAGCTAAGCGGCCCCCGAAACCGAAACGATACATGTTTGGACTTTTTGGATAGAGTGTTACTTTGTACGAACGACGACGGACCGAATAAAACAGCAATATATGTATGTTTAAGTGTTGTAGCATAAATGTTGCTTCAAAAGCTTTTTTAATTATGAATGAGGTGAAAAGACACATACCATAAACAGTTTAGTATGAATAATCTTGAGTCGTAAGTGGACAAATAAATCACCAAATTTCATATAAATCCGCACGATGTCTGTTACATATCACATAATTAAATAATGGCATAATCTACCACACCGCACTGGTTTGAATTGCTTGATTATTTGAAAATTTTAAAAACATCGTGTATGCTGTGTCTAGATGAGATGCATCACGTAACTTATGGACTGTTTATTTTGTTTAGAGCAAAGCTGTGCTCTATTGGCTTGCAATTTAACAATCTTTTGTTAGGTTAAGTGTACCGGACATCGATAGCCAAGTGAAGTCGTTTCACAAATACAAAGTGTGTGTTATTTAACGACATTATTAATTTAAAACTTCTTGATTATTCATAGCAAAACTGTCATTGTTTTATATAGGGTAAGTGCACCAATTATGGACGAGTTTGTACAGCGTTTTCACGAAAAAAATAATTATACAAAATCCACTGAACCAAAATTCACGAACCAAGATGTTAATGGTAGACACAAGTTTTTTTTACATTTTCATTGTTGCAGATTGAGCAGATTGAGCTCGTAAATCAAAAGTTATAGCGTTTTTTGTAACCCACTAAAAAGCACCAATTGTTGTGCTATTGCAAATACGATATTACAGCCATTCACATTCTGATAAATGAGTTTAGAAATAAAGCTTAATATGTTTTAGGATTTATGAACACAAAATATCAATTTTAAAATTTACCAAAGCAATAAAAATTAAAATGAAAAATCAATGTTTGGAGCGGTAAAATTGTATGCCTGTGCTGGCACAATTGACAGATTATTAGTTATTCAAAACAGCCGTTATTAGCAATATACATCAGAAAGTAATTTCCATGGAAAGCGCTTAAATGTATCGCAACTATTAAGATATTATCGTTTCATTCATTTAAATCTAAATAGGATTGCATCAGAGATGATCATATAGATCATATGTCTTATCGTGAAAGTATAAACTTGAAGCTTGAAAATAGCACAACAATAGGTGCTTTTCGGTTTCCTTTGCACCTATCGTTGTGCTATTTTTCAACTCGATAAAATAATTATTAATCGTCATTAAGTTATCAAAACCTGCATGTTTTTAGATTAAGTATGTCAAAAGCTAATTTTTAAAACCAATTATACTCTTTTCCGAGCTCTAGTCTGGATAAAAACTTAAAATGAAAAAAATAGGTGATTCCTAGTAAATCGATAAGGGACTGTTAATTTTTTGACATTAAATTTTGAAATTATGATTTTTCGCAAATAAAGGCTTAAAATACTTGTAAAAAATCTTGAAAAATAGAGAAGTAAAATAAACTACAAGACAAAACTGATTTTAGAATACAAACCGCAATGGTTTGCTCATATTTTCCATTTTCCCGTCGATAGCACAAGAATTGGTGCTAGCACAACAATTGGTTCATTAACCCTACATCGAAATTGATAAAAATTGATTGACCGATTGTGCAACTTATTGGATCCCTTCCTAATATTTAAACTATTATTTTTGTTTAAACAATCCCTTTATCATGAACAAGATTTACTAAATGTTAGTTTTCGTCAGCTTTTAAAAGGATATATCTATTATCCGACGCAGAATTAAAGTCTTTTAAAACATTTTTACCTCTTTTAGCTTAAGAAGTTTCTCGATTCTTTGCATTTCTTAGTTATGTTTACCCTATTGTGATTATTACCTAGCAAATTTTTAAAGTTTAGTGATGATAGAGATTGTTTTGAAAACTACTTAAAAGCCATTTTTTAAAAATAGTTTTAGTTTTTTGTTTTGTATGTTTTATTTAAAAAAAATGTAAAAATATTATATCTTGCAGATTTACCTGCTCAAATAACGGCAAATTCGAACTGCAAGAATGTATACCACATCTCTGCCAAGTATTGCACCCGGAGCGTATAAACGTAGAGGCCAAATTATCGGTCTGGAAATTTGAAAGTTGTTCAAACGTTGTCACACAGCCCCATTTCATTGCGTGTGACCCTAGCTTATGTTGTTTATTTTTTTGATACAGTGCAGAAACACGCATAACTTTTCTCGGCGAAAAAATGCTCTCGAACGTAGCGAAATCGATTGGCCAGCGTAGTTTTTTGGGAAAACTGGTGAGTAAATACCGGTGAAAGCGCATGCAACCAATGAATGGAGTAAACATACGGTCGTGGAATATTCGCTGCACGTATTGTTTAGACTGATTTGCCATGCCAAAAACATCGGCAAACCTTGCAGGCAAAACTCATTCCTTTCCTGTCGTGCGTAGTGATTGCGTAATATAATATCAATCGGAGGTGTAAAAGTGAATATATGATAGGATAACGGAAGCTTCCCGGTCGGTATAGTGCAAGAAACTTTCAACAAAAACAAAATATTTGGAGTAAACAATCCTTTTCGAACGCGACAATATGGGCTTATCAAAATGGATGGGTTCGATCTTCCGGTCGAGCAAAGCGACCGCAGCCGCTTCCAATGCAATCAAAACGAGTATTACACCCGGTAGCGCCAGGATTGAAGATCAAGTGGTTAGCATAATTTTACTGTTGACTGCGTGCGTGGCATTTGTGGCAAATGCGACAATTTGGCTGCACTATAGTACTCATTGTTCTCTATTCATTTTTAGAAACCGCTGGCAAGCCAGCCCCAAAATGGGTATGCTTCGGAAGCTACGTTTGAGACGCGGGTAAGTAATAACAAACCAAGTAAATGTTTTTAAACTGTACGTACGGTGTCCTCACTGACCTACTCAGACTGTCAGAGCAATGCATTAACCTATCAAGGTCAATCTTTATCAGCTGTGTTTTGATCGCATCACATATGTAGAGGATTAAATGTGTTAGCCGGTTTGCTTATGGTCGTATTCCGGAATCGATAAATAGTTTCATTTTTATTTTGATTCTAAACTAACGCCGTTCATGTGAAATTTATCAACAATTATATCCAAATTGTGCAAAATGCTAATACTGTACCTAACATGTTTGTTGTCTGTTTGTTTTGTGGTTGTTTTTTTTCCCGCACGATGTTCCTCCATCCGACACTCGCTCACGAACCAGGCCTTCAAGCTGCATAACCTTGAGGAAGGCCCATCGACGAATGTGACGCTAACGAAGGAGGATGCGCTGAAGTACTACGGCCAGATGTACATGATCAGACGCATGGAAACGGCGGCCGGAAATCTGTACAAGGAGAAGGTGATCCGAGGGTTCTGCCATCTGTACTCCGGCCAGGAGGCGTGTGCCGTTGGAATGCGGGCGGCTATGCGTCCCGAAGATTCTTGCATCACCGCCTACCGCTGCCACGGTTGGACTTACCTGATGGGTGTGTCCCCGCAGGGTGTGCTTGCGGAGCTTACCGGCCGAAGCAGTGGCTGCGCTCGCGGTAAGGGTGGCAGTATGCATATGTACGGCAAAAACTTCTACGGCGGAAATGGCATTGTCGGTGCGCAGGTTCCGCTCGGTGTTGGTATCGGTTTTGCGGCCAAGTACAATGGAACGAAGGGAGCTTGCATTGCGCTGTACGGCGACGGTGCAGCGAACCAGGGCCAGCTGTTTGAAGTGTACAACATGGCGAAGCTGTGGAACACACCCTGCATATTCGTTTGCGAGAACAACGGCTACGGAATGGGTACAAGTGTGGAACGAGCTTCGGCCAACACGAACTACTACACGCGCGGAGACTTCGTGCCCGGCATCTGGGTTGACGGGATGGACGTGCTGGCCGTGCGCGAAGCTACACGCTTCGCGTTGGAGTACACCTCGGCCGGCAAGGGCCCGATTCTGATGGAAACGGCGACGTACCGTTACTCCGGGCATTCCATGTCCGATCCGGGCACGAGCTACCGGTCCCGAGACGAAATTGCCGAAGTGCGGCAAACGCGCGATCCGATCACTTCGCTGCGCGAAAAGATTCTCACCACCGAGCTGGCCACGGTGGAGGAGCTGAAGGAGATTGAAGGCAAGATTCGGGCGGAGGTTGACACGGCCACGAAGAATGCCAAGAACGATAAGGAAATTTCGGTCGAAGAGCTTACGGCCGACATTTACGCCAATCCGCAAAATCTTACTGCCGTCCGGAACACGTTACCTCTGGCGGAACTAACCCACAAGAGACTTGGAAAAGCCGTCAACATGTAAATATGGGATCGGCAGGAAAGGAAGCAGAACAGACTTCGATCGTTCAGAACTATTGCATGTCGGAAACAAAAGGGTGTAGCAATCTCACTTGGCACCGTAACATCAAATCAAATAATTTGTCTGTACTATCCGTCACCCAGTGATAACGATGTCTGTATGTGCACCTTTCATTTGACAGCATGTAGCATGTTGCCCCGGGAAAACTTTGTTCTCATCTCATCCGACGGCGAAATGGCTAACACATCCTTAGTGCAAAAGTAATGAATGGTACGACATGCGGGGGGAAACGAATCGAGATATGTATTTAATTTCTTCATAACGAACGGGTTGCAAAGCATTTAAGACAAACCACAAATACATTTGACACTCATGGAGTAGAAACGAAGAAAATAGTGGTTGTATCTTTACGGGTAGTAGTAATATATCACATGGCGATGGCACGTGATGGTAAGGTATGATGACACTCCACTATATTTCCATCAAATTAGAATATTTTGCCGGAAGCTTTCGTTAACATCAATAATTTTCCGAAATGTTTGAATGATAATGTGTACCAAACTAACACTTTTTTTTACTTAGCAAAACGGTAGTAAAGGACGAAGAACATTTTTCACAGTCCTAATACCCCGCCTATTTAGGTGTGACGAGAGAAAGAGACTCCACATTTGTCAGTAGAATGATACCGGTAGCCAAGAAGGCTTTGCAATTCCACACCACGTATTACGTCAAACTCGTAATTATTCTTTTCACACTTGCGATAAACTCGTGAAGCGATGTTAAAATTCAATCGTAAAAATAATCTTCCAAGCTACATGTTAAAAATCTTATTCTGACCCTTCATTTTAATTTCAATGGCATTTTGGGCTTCATTGCGGCTTCATTGTACCAGAATAGTGCAATGGAACGAAGTTAGTTCAACTTCCAATGATTGACAAGAAGAGGGAAAGAGGCCTCAGCTTCCGACTGGGGAACGAGTTAACTTTAGTTATGTTTTTGTTTTACAATTATTGGGGAGAAAATTAGGCAATATTTACTGACTCTTTGGAATGTTAATGAGTGAGCATATGGTATTTTTTGTGTTTATATATTAGGATAGAATTTGACCAATTATTGAACCAAGAGACCTAAAAATAGAAATAGATATTTTTTGAAATACTGAAAACTGATTGAAGATAACAGCCATGTACCAGGATACGACCTGGAGGTTAATTGACGATAAGGTCATGAGAGCACAACGTGCTTAACTGTAAACCTGCTAACAGTTGTTCGAGTTTTACTATTCCTGAACATCTAATCTAGTTTAGAAGGCTAGTCTTTTGTTTTTTCTTTTTTAAATATCCAATGCAACCACATAACACAACATATTATAAGAATAATTGGAACAAATTATGCAAAAATCATGGACAGTCGATTTTGTTCATTAGGTACAACTTTGTCCAAGATCACTATTGGTTATTACTTCAAACTTTTGTTTGATGAATTATTCTTGGAAACTTTAAAATGAAAAATATAGCAACAGCAAAGTGGATTGAGTGATGGATAAGAATGTTGTAAATATTTATAAGTAAATATTATGTAAATATTTATTTATGTTTATTTTTATATATGTATGACATAATTGTGTTGAGTAATTGAACTTAAAAAGATCTGAAAATAAAAACATATAAAATTTACTGCACACATAAATGCTATCTGCTTGGACTACTACGATGGACCAAGCGGTGCGGAGATCTCTTAACTGTGGACTGGCAACTGAAAGAAAATAGAAAGTGATAGCGATAGAAAGAAGGGAGAGAAAGAGACAGAGATAAACAACGTACAAACCGCAGTTCAGGTTTTACTAGGAATAGTACATCCAAAGTAGTTCAGAATTGATTGGAATTTCATTATGAAGATGATAATAATGAAATGATGTTTTTTAGTCACTTGTTATCATCTAGTTTTCAATAACGACAACTTAATACAGTTTAAAATGTGTAATGTATAGCTACGCTAGTAAAAGCGTATCGCAAACGTCCAATTGCTATGTAAGTAAGCAATGTTTCCGGAAGTGGTAAATATAACGAAAGAATAGGCAAACGAACACCCTTTCTGGCTAGAGGTCATAATACGCTGCGTACAATCCACGACGCGACGGCAATTCATCTCGGTGTAAAAAAAGCAGTACAACCAAACCGATTGCATCGCGCATCGTCACTACATTTCTGTCGTTGCTTCGCCGGTACCGCTGGACTGTCGCTGAAGGTGAATTGGTGAAAGGATTGTGTTTGCCGCCAAGGTAAGAACCGGTGAATTCAGTTTGCAGATGCAGTTCCTAGTGGGCTACAGTCCACGACCTAGGACAAGGCAATAAAGGGGGCTTACCAATGCCCTTCAGCACATAGCACCGCGCTGGACCTTGAGTTGTTTGATCTCGTCACTTTCGGCCAGTGTGCAATGTATAGAAAGCTACCGCAAAAAAAAAAACAGATCGCCGTAAAGTGGTGGATCGTTTTATTTGACCGGTGCCGGTTGTAATCGTCATGTTCTTTCTTCCCAATAACAAAGCGTGGGGTAACGGACGCACGATATAATGACGTAATCGAAGGAGACACCGAAATTCACAAGAACCGGAATCATCTCGTAATGTTTATTGTGACACTACAAACTCCCAGCAAATAATGTCCTACAGATGGGCACCAGCAATAAGCAGCAAGCGATAATCTGAATGATACGTTCGACAAGTATCATACGTGCTAGCTTTCGTTTGGCTTGGGGAATCGTCTCGTCCGGATCCTTCATCAAGTAGCGTCTGATGGGGATGTACGCGTTCTCGAGGTATTTGCCAGTCAATGAATCGGGCATTTCCCAGCCGAAGATGGTCCTGAGCGTGTTTGGAAGAATGTGTCAATGTTTTACCACATTGATGACCATAATTTTCACGCACGCCCACGGTAATACTACTTACCGATCCTTCTCATCTAGTAGGCAGGGTAAATTATTCGCCTGCTTCGTTTCAAATGTCCACTCATGCCAGGTGAAGTAACGCAGCGCCACTTCGGAGCTGTAGATTCTGGATTGTAATTTCATTAAGCTATACAGAGAGCAAAACAACAAAAATATGAGCATAAGTTTGCATTTTACAGTTTGCCATTTTTACACCATGTTAAAAGTAACTTACAAAGGTTTGTACCCTACCAATCGGATGAGAAGATCTAGAAGATAGCACGGCAAGAGCATGGTAAAAAGTAGCTGCAAAAAGGGTAAATAATCGTGTTAGCGAAAGCATAACTTGAAGAGAATCGTCTTCGTTCACTGTATTTACCATGATGCAGTACAAAGCTTTGCTATCGGTCGGAAAACCTCGTGGAACCCAGATCATGCGGCTAAATGGGACGTGGAACAGGTAATCCTTGGCACGCACCAACATTTCCTGGTATTCCAGGGACTGCTGATACGACACAGCACTGTTGTAGATGGGCAGATGTTTCGGACCGACGGCACGTTCGATGGTTCCCCTCTTCCAAGCCGCCAGAATGACCATCTTCACTACCACATCGACCGGGATGATGTTGATGCGATTTCTTGGCGGCAGGTAACCAGTCCTCGTGATGCCAATACCGGCACTGATCAGCATACCCGTAGGTCCATTGAAATTGTCCACCCACCCACAGATTGGCTCATCAATGGAAAACAGCACCACCGAGGGACGAACGATGGCCAGTGGCAGTTCGCTGCTGTAATCGTTGCACACCTGCTCCGCCAGCCCCTTGGTGAAGGTGTATGTATTTGGTGAGTTGGACGATAGTCTACCGGCGAGAAAAGCACAAACGTGAGCATGAATTTCATGTGTCACTTAAAGTAAACAGTTGGCGAACCAGTGGCCTACTTCTTTGCTATGGCATCCAAAGTTTCCGTGTCGTAGCGGTCGGCGGCTTGGGTGATCTTTTTCCAATCAAACTTTGGGGGATACAGCTGGAACAGAGCGGACAACGAGATTGAGTGGTGAGTGCACGAACCAACTATTACACACAAACACACACTATCATGTCGCGTACCTTTTCTTCAACGTAGCGGTTCTCCGGATTACTGTACGCAGTGGAAACGTGTACGACGGCCCGTAACTTAGTAGCCGTGGATTTCAGAATTTCAAACAGCTCCTGCGTCGAGCAAATATTTGCTTTGATTGCATCTCGTAGCGGATCGTCGAATCGGACACTGGCAGCCAAATGGAACGCAACCGACACATTACTTAGCCTCTGGATGTCTTCTTCGCACATGCCCAGGCGCGGCTGTGCAATATCGCCATAAATTGGGACGATTTTCCCGATTGCACTCTGATTCTCCTCCTTCAACCGATCAAATAACTGAAGAAAAGCAAAAAAAAGAAAGAACCAACGCCCAGTTAGACACAGTTGGACACTCGGATGCACGACTAGTGCAGAACACGTTTACACTTTTTTTTCCACAAACTAACAACAAACAACAGCTCCACAACACTGAATAAACTCACAGGACAGTCGAACAGTTCGGTGACGCGTGTTTCGATGGATTTACCGCGCTTGTTACGCATCAGCACAAAGAGGCGGCCAATGTCGGGACACGAGCGCAGCAGCTTCTCGATCAACACCTTCCCGAGGAACCCTGTACCGCCGGTAAGGAACACGTCCGTGTTGGCATAAAAATCCGTCACCGATTCGTAGCAACCTGACTGTGTCGCCATGTTCGCACACACTTCAAGTTTTTTTTTTGGCACCCTTCAAGATTTTGCAAAGTCGGCGCCTGCTTCGATGATGAAGGTTTCGGGCACTGGTACACTGGTACGTTCTGGTGCACTTGCGCTCGTACGGCACTGCACTTTTCACGCGAATTCTGGCCACTCGACTGCGATCGATACTGATCCACTGCGAACGCCACACTAAACCGCAAACCAAGCCCGGGCACTGGTTTTATGCGTTTTATCCTGCCACGCGACGAAACTTTGCCTTCCACTCACGCTTGTACTCGATGTTGCTTTAGCGTTCAATCAAGGTCCTGGCATTAACAAGAAGAAATAAACCTTGCTGCAATGTATGTGCGTGCAGATGTTGAAAAAGAGAATGTAACCTCAGGCACGATCGTTGACACGAACATCAAGCGGCGATCCTTGCTCCATTGCCAGGGCCAAGTACGCGTAATAAGCAGGACTACAGCGTTGACATTGAATACCGTTGCGCTAGCGCTTCCCTAGGAAGCGAACTTCAATTTTCAATTTTCACATTCACCATACCGTGCCGCGTGCCGTCGGCCAAAGCGATCCACAAAGCAAGGGTACGGTAGCACAAATAATCGCCTACTGGTGCGCTCGTGCCATTTTCCATCGAAACAAATATTAGCTTTCAAAACGAGAAAGCACCAGGGTTGTTTATTATTTGCAAATTGATTCTGGAACATTGGAGCCAGCTCGAATGCGAATGCGGTTCGAGCCGCCTTGCAGACGGACGATCGGCAATCGGTCCGATTGTCGTTATTGAATATTTATCAATGACTGTAACTATTGCATTACTGATCGTTAAATTGTATCATCATGAAAACGATAACTTTTTTCCAATCAGACGGGAAACAACCTTGCACCGTGTGTGTTTCCGATTGGGTGTTGTGCTACAAAATAAAAAGAATTCCTTTCCATACATTAAATGTGGTGTGCTAATCGCGATCAAAACAATATTTTTGCTCCATTTGCATATTGTGCAACTTTAATTCGCGGTTCTTCCCTTTCCCTTTCCCGTCACGCGCCCACAGCAACCTGCACCGCGCACATCCGGCACAAGTGCTACCTTCTTGGCGAGGTCGGCACGCCGGCCGGGGTGTTCGTTGAACCGTTTGTAAACCACCGAGCGTGATGGAACTTTATGACGGGGTGTGATAAAACTTCTACGGCTCAAACCACTTGTCGCCGGTGAAACCACTCTGTCCATAGGAGCCTCCGTACCGTAAGCTGTAGGTCAATTTTTCGGTACGTATAAAAGTTTATTTTCACTTCGGTAACCATGAATCCTGCGGTTCATTGATTCATCTGCCAGTTAGTGCCGGTTGAGTTTAATCACGCATCAGCAACGAAAACGTGTAGTTTTATGTGTTCATTTGTGCGGCGTTAATTCTAAGACACTTCCGGGAAGTGAGTGTAGGTGTTGTATTAATAATGAGCTAGTACGAGCCATTTTTGGCCAGATATTGCCAGATGTGATGTGTTGAACGAGAAATTGCACTGAAAGCGATCCCTATGGCTACTGCGATGCCGCATTGATATGCGGGTTGCTGCTCTCCGATTGTACAGTTTGGTCGAATAAGTTTGACTGAAAATGACGTACCTTAGGAATTGTCAGAAACTTCCGTTTAGCTATCGCCCTGTCCGTTCTTTTCACGATACGAATCTAGGCCCTTTGTTCGTCGTTGTACCTCCGAAGCAGCGAAGACCCCGCTCGCGGTGCTTTTACAGCACGTCCCGTGCCAGGGTACCGTCCGTGGCAGTGAAATTACTTTGATTTACAACTCCTACTCCTACACGCCGATCCAGCCTAACAAAAGCCACCAGTAAATGGCACAACTTTGACCCCGTCCGCACGGAGCACTATCGATTGAATATTTGATGCCGCAGATGGTGAGAAGTTGGCGGAAACGCGGGCGACACTTTAGACAGCCCGTTTCCTGTTCCCGTGCGGTGCGTGTTGTTGGAACGTTGCGCGGGAATGGGGAACCGGAATTACGAGCACCTTTGTGTGGAGCAAACTCGCTGTAATCGAAATCGCTACCGGAATGGTTGGGATTCCGAAGCGCCGAAGCGAGTACTTTCAATTACTGTATGGTGTGGTTGGCAGTTTGCGAAACGAACGTCGCGCGTTCGTTGGAGTTATTTGTGTAAAGCATGACTTACCTGCTAGCTTCACAAAGTTCCAAGATTCGTAAAGTATGTCAAGCAATCATTCAATCAAATCAATCAAAGGCGGAAAAAATTGTCAACCCATTCCATTTATTTCGCTCCTTCTCATCCAAACTCCATAGAGCTTGTGTTGCAAAGCGTTTTGTCATACATTTTGCATATGAACTTCTATGTTAGATTAGGACAAGGTTGAGGTAAATTGAGACACACACACTGAGACATTGACGTCACGAACTCAACACTTAAGGTAGGTTGAGGTGAACATTGCATGCGACAGTTTAGACAATGTCGACAGTTCTGCCCTCCCCAGTTGTCTCCGAATCCTCCGAATTAGATAAAAACTCGGGTTCCTTCAATCCGCTATCGTCTGTTGTGGATCACTACTTATGCTGGCAGGTGGCAGGTTTCCCTCCATCGAAAACAAAATTTAGTTGTTTTAATTTTTCGTGTCTCTAAAGAGTGATACAGAACGACTTTGGAAGGTCCTTACATTTTACTGGTGATATTTAAATAACTGGTCATTATGGAAAATTACTGTTGCTGTTTACCGTCAACCCGAATCCTTTCGCTCGGATTCTGGAGCAACAAGTCATCCAAGCTTTATTTTGCATAAAGATTCGCTTCGGATCATATGACTAAAGCGTGACTAAAGCCATGGGAACCTCGAAGGGTATCAGTAAGCTATCGAATATGAATGAATGTGCCTAAAGACTCTTAAAAAGCAGAAGCAGTTCAACTGTGTGCGAATAAAATCAATTAAAACCGGACAGAGTTGGTGTGTAGGGTACTGCCTTCTAAGTCTAGTACAAACGATTGGAGATCCAAAAAACTTTGCACAGGAGAGCGTATTGAAGTGTCCGATGTTGGCTACCGGTTCATTTCCAATACTTTTGCTAAAAAAGAATGTGGAGAAAAAAATCTCAACTTCTTACATTTATTCAAAAAAATTTCATACTCAAAATTTGATTTTTGTGCTTTGAATTTTATTTGACTTTTTTATTTGAACATTAATATCAACATCGGGGTCTTCTCTATCGACACAAGCATATGATGCTTTTATAAATGAATTGCCTGCAAGCATTAGCGCTTCTATTGGAATCGTATATCGAGCTACGAACATCTGATTTTCTTTCTATAAAGCAACATAAGTGTTTTATTTTTATCTATGTCACATCGTTAGTTGCGTTAGTGATGATCTTAGTGTATATTGAGGATGTGATCAAAGTATCGTAAGTCGTTAAATTTTATTTAGTTGTTTACAAATTGCATATATTTAGGTATTAATAGTGTTGCCAATGTTGCCTATATTTTCGCTTACAACGAAATTCGAAAAAAACAACTAAACCAAAGTCAGAAGCTATACTCGCTCAAGAATTATATATTATTCGTGGTTTTATACACTGAAAATGAAATATTAATGTATTTGTTCATCGCAAATTTTTTATAAGATTTTGTAAAAAAAACATTCCAAATTAATTCCATCAATCAAATGATATGTTTTATATTTAAATAATATTGCCTCATCCACCATTAGTCGTTCACCATGTAGGAATATTATAAATAGTGAACAAAATTGCTTTGCTTCAATTAAAGCTTTTATTTATCACTCTTTCCCCGTTCTACCAGTCTCCAATTTTAAAGCAATTTCGTCTTAGTTGGTAACCATATTCGATTACCGTTCTCATTCAACTATGTCACAACTATATTTGTCGGCTTCTTTTGCAAGATTCTTGTGACATACGAATAAAACCAACACTTTGCTTCGGTCGAGCGTTCATTTGCTCGTTCAAATGTGTACGAATTAATTGCTTGAGCGGTGATGCTATTGAATGGCGCTATGCATACTAAATACTTTGCACAGCAGAAACAACTGATGCTCGAAACTGTCCAAACCTTATCTAAAGCTCAAACACACACACAAACACACAGTCGTTAGCAATGTGGATCTTTAAACGATGTCCCCTCGCTTGTTGGTAGCACAAATGAGTTCGTACCATTTGGACAACACATGTTGAAACTAGTTTATTACACTTTAAAAATATGGTGATTTCAAGTGGCATCATTTGCTTCTTTTCACTATTTGTTCAAGATGAAGCAATTTTATCGCAATTTTTTTACATTTTATAGGGTACAAAGATTGCGTAGGAAATTAAACAACCTTCCAGGGGGGCTAAACAAGGTAAAGCATGGAAACTAGTAATAATAACTTTTCCTGAATATCCTGCAAAAAACCATGATAATTCTGCCAAACACATGGGTTAACTCAACACAAAAAAGTCATATCGTTTGAAAGCAGTAAGAATGTTCGAGAAGGGAGAGACGGGGGAACGACGGAAATGACAACGGAAAACAGCGTTTATACACGTGGGAGCAACTGATTTCCGATCTTTATTATCTTTTACACAGTTTTTTAAAACTTATAGCTATGCCTAACAGTTGCAAGAAAACTGGACGGAAGAAAATAATGTAAAAAAAAGAAAAAAACACAACATAGAACAAAAATAGAGCACTGAGCTCAGAATGTAATCGTTCGGACGGCACATAGAAAAACGAATAAACGAAGAAGCACGTAGGAAAAAATAAAAAAAAAACCTTTGGTGGAAGGAAGCACGAGAAGAATTTGAACGGTTAAAAACATAAGGGATCACGTCTGGCGACTGAAAGTATCTGCAACACGTTCAAAAATACCGGATAACTATTGAGTAACCCGGCCATACCTCGTAATTAATAATATCGTGCCAATGATCAGCAACTTTTTGCTAGTTTGGCTAAACTATACGTAGAAACACTTAAACGGGTAGTCCTACCTCACCCGGACAGCTGATCTTTCCCTTCACCTTAACATCGCCAATTAGGATGACTGAAAAAATGGTTAATCCATGGAAAGCGATCAGTTTTGCTTATACAAATGGATCCTAGAGAGTTTCCCTCGTGAAGGGGAACACATTGAAACTCCAATGAATATCCGTTTCGTTCGTAAGCAGGCGCCTGATTTGGAATAAAATTCTCGCTTGCAAATTTATTTGCACTCCCAATATCAAACTACTGCCCACATCCCAAAGCAACAAATGTCCGTAGAATGTGCAACGAAACGCTTCCCATACCCGTTCCGTTGTCGTTTGATTTTCTCTTTAAAATGTTGGTCATCGTGCGTCGTGCTGAAATTTGACTTGCACAAGCCGAGTACGAGAACAGAGAGAGAGAGAGAGAGAGAGAGAGAGAGAGAGAGAGAGAGCTACGGTTTCGTTGCGAGTATCAGCTTTAAGTTGCCGGTACTGACGGCGTACGATGGAAAACTTTGAAAGAGGTTATATTTTCTCACCTTTCCTATTTGGGGTAAGCAAACTTCTAACTTCGTTTCCGTCACGGGGATCTGTATCGAAGCAGCCACTGCTTTCGTCCATGTATGTGTGCCTGTGTGTGCGTGCATGTGTACTAGCATACATAAACGATACAAATTTGACGTACTTAGTTTCGTTGATCGTATTATTTAAACTGCACAACCGATGTGGATGGCGTAACTATATGAATGCTTCATTTCAAGCTTAACGTTGACAATGATCCATTAGAATAACACTTTAAATGGTACATATCCGTCAGAGTGTTCAGAAACTGTTTGGCTTTCCCCCATTGTTGGTGTGACGGCGAAAATTGATTAGATTTAGCATTTTCGTTGCGTAATTCACTCGTCTCCACACATGCTCCTAATATCCGATGGCCGAAATAGTGTAGAATACAGCTCGAGAACGGGCATCGTGTACGGTGTCACGGTGTACATTTGAACAAAGCTACCATGCTCGTTTACAGTACAGGGACCGTAAGGAACACTCCAGCAAGGGCACGTTGGGGAATGTTAGTTTTATTGCAACACATTCTTCCGTACAAGTTTCTTGGCTTTAATTTCAATACATCCAGTGGGATGTGACTTCAAAGAACCGTTTGGCATGGTAAGCTCAAAGTCAGCGCGGCCAGTGAAGGAAAGAGGATAATATGATCCGATAAGCCGAGCGTACCGAACGCTGGATGCTTTTACCGATTTCGGATGCATTCGACCGCGCTTCGCATGAATGACGGATGATCCAACTAAGGACCGTTGGGTTCGCCGTCAGCATTACGTCCGTACATGTGGCGTAACCCTAGCCCAGCGGCCGTTGGAGCTGCTGTATCGATTGTGTCGTGTTTCAATATTAACCGAACCTGAACCATGCCCGATCGTTACATTCACTGAACAAAGCAGGACAGTACCCCAGTATTGCGCCGCGGGAGGACAGGATTATACGTTTACTTTAATAATCTCGCAATTGCTGGCGCTCGCTGGCGAAACTCCAACGGCCTCGGCCCCTTTTGACCTGTGCCTGTAGAGGATTATGCAAAATTTGATTTCGCAACGCTTTCCGTGGAATTTTCCGATTTTGCAAACAAATTCGACAACCGTTTCGGCGACCCCATCGGGTGAGTGTGACCCTGCACGCTCCATTCGCAATATCACGGGCTCATTCAACAAACTCTTTGATCTGACAGGGTCTTCCGCAACCGGCAAGGACTTCCCTCGTTCCCATTTATATAGCTTGATTTCCTTTGCTTCGTTGGGATCGTTTCACCCCGTGTCCGGACGTTGTAAGGTGACTTTGTGTAACAAACACCGTAAGGAACGGGTCGTACCATCCCCGGTCCCTGTTCTGCAGCCGGAACAATGTGCCAGCGGGCTAGCGGCCCGTGAGTGTAATGTTGATTGTAAAACTCCAAACATTTCCCTCCTAAGTGGGCTTATTTTTTTCTCATTCCTGTCCGCGCACATTTGCCCAAGCAGGATGGCAGGATGGGAGGATGGGAGGGGTGGTGGAAAATTGTCAGCTTCTCCAATAGCCGATGGCTAAGCAAGCAAGGTGGTGTATGGAACCGGTACGATTTCGCGTTTTCCCTGCCCGTGCAACAGCCCAGGGGTCAAAGTTTATCCATTGTGGAGCGCGTAATTTTACCTAGCGCCGCAAGAGTTTGGCATTATCCGATACACGGCCGGCGAAATCCTCGTCAGGTTAGATTTAACGCTTTGATCTAGCCGTAGTTGTCCGTGTCTTGTTATAGCAAGTCAAATTTTGCTAGCATCAAATTTTAGAAAGACGTCCTCCTGTTGCTGTTTCCGGTTTAACGTATTCCTCGTAATATCGTCGATGGGTTTTCCGCAGCTGCCTGTGCGTATGAAAATTGGGAGTTATTTCAATTCGTTATCCAGAATAATGGTCATAATCATGCGGTAAGATGAGTAATGGGGAGAACAATCTAGAGAAGAAAATAGCACAAAATTACGAAAATAAAGTATCATCCAGCACGGTATCATACCGCTCGGACTTTACAATCTTTGCTACCTTAAGGACTATTGGCATTGTCATAAATTTATGCAACAATTGTATTATCTGAAAAGTAAAAATTGAGCGAATTTTGCAGTGATTTCATGTTTATTTACTCTTACATTTGGTGCGTCTCAGATCCATAGCCAAATGCCAGCTGTGGTTGCCATGGTGACCACGACGTTAAAATTTGACAGATTTGTTAAATTTCCATGTGCAAAGAGCATTTAGTGCAGAATTGTTTAATTTTAGCGCCGTTTGTCGTTTGTTTTAAATTTTTCGAATGACATTTTAATGTCATTTAAATGAAGAGACATGCCTTCCGTAAAAAAAGACAATGTCGCCCATCTGAATTATAACTTCATGTCAATACGTTCGATACGATGTTGACGTCAATACTTCGCATGGTAGGACAGACAGCGTTTCTTCTGAAAAATATGTTTCGCTTGCAACGAAAACTTTCATGAAGGCAGTCAACAATCGCCGAGTGCCACTTTAAAAATGATTTGTCCTTACACGCCACACGAACGGTACCGAAACGCTTAGTTAAACCTATTGCGGAACGTTCCTTCATTTTCCGAAGCAGAAACCATAGCAAAAGCAAGTGCATTTCACACGATTGTTTTTTTTTTTTTGGTTCCTCCATTCGTCTTCCAGCCAATCATTATTTGTTACTTAATGTTTCTCAATCCGCTTACCATTGTTACCACGTGGGTCAGATGTATCGCCAAAACAAAAAGCTTCCCCAGTAATGGGACCGACATCGACGAATTGCACGGTAGAAAATAAACATCTACTGGCATCAAGCGTTCCTTTAGGCGGGTGTATTTCTTCGCTTGCAAACGTTGGCTGAAACTGTGGGCACTTGAGTGTGGTCGGTCGGTCGGTCGGTCGGGAGTGCCTGATTAAAGTAACCGTAATGTCTGCCGTTTCGAAAGCGTCGTGCGTCCCAGGGATCAGCGGTACGGTCGGGATGACAATGTAGTTGTAGATTAAGCACCATTTTCTTGCTGCCACCCGGGAGCGGAATGCCAACGAGGGGTTGCGGTTGCGTGGGATGATGATGCTGCGATGGCGAGACGCTAAGCGAAATTCCTGATAAGAGAAAAATTCCCCACCACACCATCAAACACTAGCAATATGATGAAGCATTACAAGCGATGCGGTGCCATTCCAGCGTTCGCCCGGTTTTCGTTTATCGTATTTTTTTTTTGTTTCCCTCTCTCCCCTCCAACCCTTCCCGGGGCATACCGAAATGAGAAATCGCACACGAGAAGAACGCCACCTCCTTCAACGTGCCGAAAAAGTGCGGTTCCTCCGGACCGTTCCTCCGGACCGTCGTGAGGGTTCTCGCGGTCGCGTAATATCGCAAGCGATGTTAATGTAGTAAGCAGCCGTACACGTCCTTTGCGCTACCGTTTGCGCCGGAAATGTTTCAAGGATTAATCAAACGAGTGATACAAACTCGCTCGTTTCCTGGGCGAAAAACCAGAGCGTTGGTGGAAAGTGAACTGTGTGAAAAGAAGGAAAAAAGTTGTTTATCGCTACTTTAGTACATTTTCGCTAATGCTAGCGATTATGCATTCATCACGATATTCTCGCTAAGGTGCTGCACCTTACTTCACCCGAACGCCACAACCACATGTTGACTTCAAACTGATTCTTTCCATCGTGTGTGGAGGAAAAGTTCTTCCACCGACCATGTACAACGTGACCGTGGAAGAATCCGTCCGAAACTGGCGCGAACGCAGTCACGTTGCGTTTCCCCATGGACAGGGGCATTGGGATACGAAACGAAACGTATCGCTATCGCATCGCGCAGACTCACCACCACGTGAGGGGGAGTTTGTTTTTGTTGACGTACTTCGGTGAAGCAGCGAAGATGAGAAGATTTGTAAACCATAAAACCACACGCACCTCAACACTAGCGGCGTCTTTGACGAGGACGTGCTTGGAAAGGAGCGCACTGTGAAAGGATTAATACAACATATGGTTGTTATTGTGTTTTATGTGTTTGCATGCCTCGCCGGATCATGCTTTTTCCCCGGGTTTTTTTCCTTCAAGGGGTGCACCAAAAAAAAAAAATGGTGTCACACAATGCCGACGAATACGGCCCACCTAACAATGCACTCTTGAGCGACGGTGAAAATGCGCCACTAACCATAATAACCCGCTTCGTATTCGAAATGGATGACTTGTTTGGCCGTGTGTGCGATGATCGCGGTAGGCGCTGCTGCGCTTCCTGTACTACTAGCGCGTCCGAACGAGCGCCGAACGCCTGGGCGGAGTTCCGTTTTTTTCCCATCCGGTCGCTTTTATGGAAGGAAAAACATACCACGGAATTGCTGTTTGACTAGCAGCCTTGAAAGGACGGTGTTTGCAAGCGTGAAGGACACGGCCGGTAGAAAATTGGGCTTCTCTGTGCCAGTGCCAAATCGCTTTCGTTCAATGCGTGCCGCCGTTTGAGGTTCTCGCCAAACTCGTCGAGCATCGGTTTTGGTTTTGCGAGTGAGATTTACCGAGCGATTGGCACACTTTATTCTTCTCAACTATAATTTCCGCAACACGTACGTACCTACTCGCTTCCTCGCTCACGTGCAGATAAGCTCATAAATAAGGAAAGTTTAAGTACATACCGTGTGCTGCACATTTCCTTCGACTCAGCAAAGAAGACACAAAAGCTTTCAGTTTAGTATACGGCTATGGTTTCGTATTAACCGTGCATAAAGCGATCTAATGTAGAGGGGTAAGTTTCACATGCTTGGAGAATGTGTTGTAACCGGTTCTTTTTTCTTTTTTGTTGTAAAAGGAGATGCTGACGACAATGGAATAAAATCACATTTACATTAAATCGAACAATTAATAGGCGGCTGACATAAGGAACAAAGATCAGTTCGCACAAGCAAACGCTGCACACTAGAAACCGAGAAAACTCTGAACTTGCTTCAGGGGCTTCCCATACTCGTTGACAGTAGTGACCAGTTCTTTTAAATCGTGAAAGTTATGTACCGCTGAAGTAGCGGCCAAGCAATAGCAGCTCATCAGGAGCAAACAAGCTCAAATTATTTGATCTACAATACATTTATTTTCAATTTTACATCATACAACTCGTTCGGTCAGTGATAGCTTCAAAGGGTCGATATTAAGAATCCTGTTCGATTACAAACTATAAAACAGTATATTTTCGTTCAATTTATTGCTAGTAACGAAAACATACTTCACTATAATTCACCCCATGGATAAAATGCGAAAAAAAAACTTTGCTGAAGCGAAAAATGTACAAATTAGTTTGCCTATTGAGTTATCTTTCTTATAAATCTGAATGCGAAGCAAAAATCACAAAAAAATCACAACAGAGAGACTACGGGAACTACTCCACCGGGCGGTGCTGGTTTTTACACGACAGAATCGGTATCACGATCTCATTTAAGCCATTTCCTTCTAACGAGAAACGTCTAACCAGCTATAACTTCAAATTTGAGGTATGGTTTTGGTCGTTACTCCAACGAGAGAGAGAGAGAGAGAGAAAGAAAGACTAACAGAGATGGCAACATACCTAGGTAACCATCATACTAGCCTTGTATGAAAGGAATGTCTTTATAATTTCTTCAGTATCAATGTTTTATCGTACAGATGGTTTTTCGTAATGGCAAAAGAATGTTTCAGAGATGTCTTGCAAAATTTATTTTCGCGATTACATTTCTTCTAATTTCAATCTGTATTTTGGAGTATTGTAATCAATTTAGTTTGAGATCATGCTGTTCGTCTACAGCTTTCTCTGCAGCTTCCATTCAAAAAAAGCTTTTAACAAATCATATCAGTCTGTTGGCAGTCGAAAGGGATAGTTGAGATTCTTTTTCAATCTTCTGAATCGTTTTTTGCATGTAGTATAATCCTGAGTCTGAATTTCAATCAATAGAAGTCCGCATACAAGCACACATTGTTTCGATTTCCCTACAACCTATGTCGTTTTATTTAACTTATTTCTATAATATTCGAGATCTGCCATCCACACGATAGTGATTCCCGCATCATACTAACAATAAATAATCCCTTTTTACACACGTTCACGCGTTTCTGAGCGTGCATTGAACATTTTGTGAAAAATCGCACCTTTCGTGCACGGTGTCACCAGTGGAAACCGGGAGCGCAGAACTAAGGAAGTACTCGTCGCAACTCTCCACCCCCGGTAGATAGACGATCTGAGTTATCCTGCTCGGGACAGCAGTACGCTCTGCAATCGACCCTCGCACTCGGTTGGCACGCTCGCCGTTGCCTATCGAACAGGAGCACTGGCCCACGGACGAGTAGCCCTCGCTGCACAGGATAAACTGATTACAGTTCTGCGGATGGGCCGACACCTGCACACCGGTCTGTTGCTGGCAGATGTGACAGCTCACTCGCTCGCGATAGTCGCACAACTGCGACAGCTCGTTGAAATAGAAACTCTCACGGGCACATTTGGGCGCGTTTGGTCGCATCGTCCTGGCAATAGTAGTAGCCCCTGCAGTCGGTCTTATCACGCACGAGGTACCCCGTTTTAACACCCCGGCAAGGTTCATCGTTCCCTGTAGCGGCACGGAACGTGCCACCGGCCAACAATGCCACCAGCCCAGCAAAACGGATCAAGGCTTTCGAATCCATCCGCTCGACGTGACGATTGTACACCGTGAAAAAGTACGTCGAAATATGATTCCGAACGTGCTCGACTTTGGCACTGATTGAACGGCATTGAAGGCGACGCTTATATGTTCCGCAGTGGGACGACTTTATTTTGCTGCATCATAAGTGCTAGCTGCTAGCTATCGAATCGAGTTCCCATTTAATCGCAAACAATCGTGCGAAATTCATGGCTAGGAAGCAAAAATCTTATCATTAATCTGGACCCGTTCGGCGGTTACTCATGCAAGCGGAAATGAGTGTATTACTTCCTAATCGTTCGTAGTACAGTCCTGCTTGCAGGCGCCTGATAAGCGTGTACAATGTACATTAATCTTGTAGCATAAATCAGCAATTTTTTTTGTGATTTCCTGTCAATCAGAAATCATGTGACGTTTCTGTTGATTCACTGTAAGCTGTAATTCACAAACAACTAGGTCTAACTAAAAATAGACACACATTTTTAAACTCTATCGGCTAGTTAAAAACACGGTGTCGACCATATGCATCGAGCACTTTTGTTGTTGCCATCAGTCGAAAACCGTAATTTAAATTAAAGGATTCCGGTTACATTCTTTAGCACGGATGGCTAGCGTTTAAATATGTGAAGCAGGGATTTAATGACCATTACGATAGGACTTATTAATTAAATAAAATCAAAAAATTGTTCATCATATCAAGTTTGAACATAAAATTGAAATTAAAATTATTACGGCGGTCTCGAGTATCACTCAGAGATGCAATGAAAAAAGTTTTGAAGCGTATTTTTTTAAAGATAATGATGAACTCTCCGTACGTTTAAAATGTATAATATTCGCATCGAAATTTTATCCCGAACGTAAGCCAATTATTCCACAGGTTTCTCGAAAAAGCTACCATTTATCAGTTATATGAGAGATTTAAAAGTGGAACGATTTTAAGAATACTTTGCAGGTTATTAAAACATGATTAAACAATTGTAGTTTGCCTTTCAAATACGAATGAAAACTTCTAGCAAATCTTTTTTGGAAGCGACGATTTACACAGTCGCATAGTCGCAAAACCAACATCAAATTGGAGAATTATTCACATTTCAAACATTCGGCATGTTATGTAAGAGAAGAAATATGATACGCTTTTCAAGCAAGAAATTTAAGATCAGTTTTGCTCCTCGTGCATGGTTTCCCATATCCTTCGTCATCGACCTTGTCTTGATAATTAACGCGCCTAACTTTCAAATGGCTCTTTGAATTATATTTATTCTGTAAAGCTGGTTCTAATTGGATGTTTTTTTCAGCTGATAACAGGCTGATTGGACCAGTACGAACCAATACTTTGAACTCCCTTTCGTGCAGCAAGTCCAAAGCCTTTGAAAATTAACACGATGTTATCGAACCGATTTGCAACCGCCTTATTTGACAGATGCGAAATTCGAAACTTCATACAAAAAAATGAACCCAGTTTGAATCAAGCGTGCTTTGACTTTTTTTTTTTGTATGCAGGCACTTTAGGTAGGTAGAAAATAAAATTTGAAAATACCAACAAATGGAACGATGTACTTTCTATGTAATTATTGGAGTTTTATTTTAACCATAACAGCTTACAACTATCTTACTAGTAGTCGCATGTGTACATTCACCAAACACACACTTGTGTTGAGATTAAGCAAAGGCTTGAACTATCCCACCGCCTCCTCGTTGTCGTTTACAACAGGCATTTGACATTTCCCTGCACATCGCACCGATCGTTGGCATCGTCCCAGTACAAACCGGGGGCGCAAAACTTTTGAATTGGCGATCCAGAACGGCAGATGAAGTACTCGTCGCATCGTTCCACGCCCGGTAGATACACGATGTCGTTGGGATCATCCTGTTCCGGGCAGCGGGGCTGTTCACAGTTGACACGTGCCACCGGATTGCAAACCTTCAGGCGTCGATCAAACGCGTACCCTTCGGTGCACTGGCCAACGTACGATGCGCCCTCGGAGCAGGTGATGAACTGATTGCACTGCTGCGGATGGGGCAGAATTTGTACGCCCGTCTGCTGCTGGCAAATGTGGCACATAACCTTATCGGAGTAGTCGCACAGCTGGCTCAGCTCGTTGAAGTAGAAATCTCCGGGACACCGATTGAATGTGGCGACTTCTTTCTCGCAGAAATAGTAACCCTGACAGTTGCTTAAATCACGCACAAAGTAACCATCGGCCACACCGGAGCATTGGTTCGACAGTCCAATTGCGTTTGCGTACACTTCCTGGCTAGCCACCGTGGCCAGCAGGATCGTAGTAAATAGCAGAGCGGTAAAACTCATTTTTACAAGTTGCAAGTTACAAGATTGATTGTATAAAAAACTTTAATCCGCACAACTGTTTTTGTTACGCTCGCTTGCTCGAATGAATGAAGTAGGCGAAGCGAGCGTATTTATATTCGGTACTTCGATACGTCTTATCTCACAGTAATATGACAGAAATAGCATCGTAATGCATTCCACGCACTTAATTACGTTAATCTTATCGAGTTTTGTTTTCTGATGATAATAATAATCCATTCAATCACATGCCAGGCACCGTAAACCGATCCGGTTTTGTTTTTCATAACTAAACACCAGGACTTTTGCAGGGAATGCTTCTGAAAACGGGGAAAAAATCATTTTCCTCGAAGCGAACCAAGAAGCAGCTGCGAAGCGAGAACAATATTCTCGTCCCTATCATAATTGACACAAGGATCGTAACGGCTTGTGCAGCCGAAACATCCACACGGGGCAGTGAATTAAACATTCAAACTTTAAGTTGCTCTACGTGCTCTCCGCGCTGTGTCGCACGGACCAACGAAATGTCCCTGCCATGGTTCCGCATGGTTCCCGCACGGTGATACTGCTTGCAGTAGTGGTTGAACAAAAAAAACTTTCTCTACCACTCTCCAGAAACGCCATCCTGAAAGTTGTCTTATTCTCACTCGCAGGCAAATCGGAACACAAGAGCAAGAACGGCGCTCCAGGTCACATCCATCGTTAAGTAACTCACTCTCCTTTGGACGAGGACGACAAGCAGCGGGGCCGAGGATGGGCAAGGAATGTAATTTTAATAATTGAATAATCCTACCTAAACTTTCTTCAAGCCGGTCGAGTCATCAGCAACGTTGTGCTCCAATTCCATGGTGCTGCTCGGGCTCTGCAGCAACGATGCAACCAGCTGGAACGTTAATTGTGCTTGTACAACCACGACACAACATACGAGAAGTCTGGCCTGGAATACAAAGCGAAGGCAAGTGGGAGAGGGGCACTTGCGGTGTGTACATCGTATCGCGGAAAAGCTTGCCGAAACAGCTTGACACACAACATCGATGCACTGTGGGTCACAGCGGAGGGAGGATATACTGATGGATTATTGTCAGCAATGGTTTAGGATAATGCATATGCTAATGGAAAGGGAATGTTTAAATTATGTCGTTATACTGTTAACATTAAACTCACTCGCACTCACTTAGCAGGTGAAACAGGTAGTACAATAGGTAGTAACTTTTCATTTTGTTACATTCGCTAAATCAGCAAGAAGTTGAGTATGAAGATTTCGTAAATAAATTCAATTGTCGACAATTGTTTCTTATGGAAATTCTTCAATTCTACGTAATTCTTTTATTGTTTAAGGGTTTAATGTGTAATTGATGTATTTTTATTTTTTGTCTCTCGTTTCCTGTGTTGTCATCCAAGCAATCCTTGTATATTATTAGAAAGCCATGTGATGAAAAAAATATGAATGGGATTGTCTGGAATCTTGTCGTGATAAATGCAATCAATTAAGGTACCAAAAATATAACACCATGGCGTAGTCATCATACTTATTACTCATTTCCGTTTCCCTTCGCCAATTATCTCACCACAATTTACCAATCCAAGATAGCCGATATTGATACGTAATCCGTAAAAGTAAAGCCTTGCATCGTAGATAATGTTTGTGCCAGAAATAAACCTTGGGTAACAACACCTATCGATTAGCAATTTTTTTGTAAAGAAAGCAATTTACAACGCAAAGATGTAATAATAGTTCATCATTTACTTTACAGAATGATTTAATCTTTATGAACCCACTATAAATATGAAGATTTTTTTATGTTCTTATATATTTGTAGAAAGAACAATCAAGAAGTTTTTTTAGCTTTCATGTATTCATTTTAGTAGCGAATGCTACATACACTTTGCTTGGTTTGCTACATATATTTTCGGAGGTTATCCTGCAAACTTTGCCCCACAATCCCGCACAATTGTGAACATCTCATCATCATCAAATAATCATGCACTAGTTGGATTGCGTGACACTCTCTTTCCACCTCACCATACGCTATCGGAAACCATCGGGTGCAATTCGAGTCGAGTATTAGTCATCGTGTAATAAAAAAAACCCTAGAACACACGTTTGCTTGTTGCAGCAGACATGGAAGTGCTTGGTAGCTTTGTAAGCTCGGGATGTTTTATTTCTTTTGAACATTGTTTTTAATTATTATTAGGTTTTAGCCCCGATGAATGTTTTAGAATAACAAGCCACAAAAAAGTGGCTTGTTTTGTTGTCATGGATTTCAATTAATAGTGATACTTTCCTTGCTTGAAAAAGTCGTCCTTAACAATCGTTATCAAAATTGTTAATTCATCGTACGTTTGAGTTTGTGCAGTTGATCATTCGCAAAAGATTTGGGCAGCCTCCCCATGCCTCTGCTGACTAAACTCCTATTCCTGTGTGTAAGTTGGCTGCCTCTCCATCTTAGGCGTAGACGCCTTTCACTTCCTCCGCGGTCAGGACATTCTCGGTCACGCCACTCACGCTACCTTTCCGAACGACGTTGATCTCGACAGGTCAGCACCTCCACCGACAATGGACCCCTGTTTCTTCGCTGCTCAGTGTTGGCGACAACCGCTTCTGACTCAGAGGATTCCTCGGTTGAGTATTCCGGAGGACATTGTAACCTGGTCTCCGTCCGAGACCTGGTCAATCTCCTAGATTATTCTGAGCCTCCTCCGTTAGGAGAGCCAGTAGCATGTCAGCCAAATCGTTCTTAAGTCTAAATCGTCGTTCTTAATCGTCCGCTAAACCGACGGCCTTTGCATCGCTTCATAGGGTAGGATGGATCCTTGTGGAACGCATGCCGGTAAAATCTCATCACCGGTCATACGTCAGTTTCGGATGTCATCCAGCGGTTATGGAAGTATTATCGTATGATACCGATGGGGGTCCTACCGGTGTCAGCAATTTCCTGAATGGCCTATGCGTGCCTTCTTTTGCCGTCCGCATACCACGTCGCAGACGACCTAGAAGCTCCTTCCATCATCGGCCAGTCTGCACCGTCATGGTGTTCCTATAACGGATATAAGTACAAGGTTATCTTTGGAGAGGCTACCAAAAACAATTTAGGTAGGTTGCTTCATGTACAATATGTTCTCTTGCATGTAGATAAAAAAGATCACGATGTCTAGGACATGCCATAAGATTTGCAGACCTATGTTCCAGGATGGGGCTTTTTCTCTCAGTCGTATAAAATTCCAGTCCAATTGCTGGTTGCATCAAGTTCAACAAGACCTGACAATACTTATGTTAATATTACATAATTTACGCAGCAAGCAAAAAAGAAGCATCCCTCTCTTTTTAATCATTTCACCCTTTCATAAATCTACATTTTTAAATAGAGTCAAATAATCCCTAATAGGATTATTAGTGTTGCACTTTCATCAAGAAAAGGAAAGACAAGAAATACGAGATATCTAGGGAGGGTAGATATTGTTATGTAACGTCTGGACTTCGTCAACAATGCTAGATAAACAAGAAGATTACTTTCTTTGTCTTTATGCAAGATCATTTTCGCGATGAATGTTTTTTAAGAGTAGAAACTAAAGTTTTAAAAATAAAAAAATGCAGGTAAAATTAAAAAATATTACATAAACGTTTTAAGCTGATAATTTCACCATTTTTTATTTTAGTTAAACATTGCGTTCTATTTTAAATGTAGGCAAATGACTGTTTTCCTTCCAAATAATCCATGTCTACGTTCCACCCCTAGACGTCAAAAATGTCGTTTATTTTTCTAATGAAATCGATCCAAACTGCATGAAATGACACAACCTGTCTTATGTCTACCACGAATGGCAGTAAAAAATTACATAACCTAGCTATCCTTACGTTCGCACTCTGTCCATCACATCTCGACTGATTAAAAAACTCCAAGTATGTTATTGCAAATCAGCATAAAACGTGAAATTTTCATAAAATTGCACTAATTAATTGTGTCTTCTAACTGCTTGCATTCCAGAATGGCTGGTGGTGGTGATGAAAGCAAACTTACCGGACTCTCCCGCTACTTCAACGGCGAGACGATGCGGGGCCGTGCGAATGTAAATAACTTGTTCGACACAGGATAACAGCACCTATATTACCGCGTGACTTACCTCCGTTTTCCATTCCGTCTCTTTGCCTTTGTTCCTGCTAGGTTGCTAAGGCCACATACGCATCGATTGGTCTGCTGATTTTGTACTTCTCGCTGAAGCCAAGCAAAAAGTAGGTGTATGCCGGGTTCCAAGCATGACGATGTTAGGGCTGCGCTTCATAGTGAGCGTGTGAGAAATGCTGTGCGATCGTGAAGAAATACATTATGCAACAGTCGAGTAAAACTTAGAACCTCGTGTTTCCGTGTGTAATGTGCACGTAATGTTTAATTGCGCCGGTTGTTCGGATGCCAGTGGACTAGAAAATAACTAATGAGAAAAATGCATTTTGTGTCGTGCTCTTCGTATTCGTATCTCACACGGAAGTCGTAGAGTATTTTGAAATTCTAGAATGCAGCTATGTGCCTTCATAATATTAGGTTCTGGAGATCCAGCTTACGTATAATATCTTTAGCTTTGTTCAATGTGTGGCCCTGCGTACTAGAGTCCGCCATTTTATGCAAATCTTCCAAATACTGATCAATATTTTCCAGCGTTGCTCCAGCACAATCACCGGACAGAGGTAATCCTTGCATGGCATTAGCCAGTGCAGTGCGCAGTTTGATACCATAATTCTCTAGCACCGCATTTCGCGCATCTAATGCACTCGTTTCACCATCTAATTTTTGAATACCATTTTCCATATTTTCAACGTGCTTTTCGAGAACCGAATTTTGCTGCTCGTAATCGATGTTTGACTTACGCAGTGTGCGAAGCTCCGAATCAACGACTTTGTTGTGATCAAGGAAATCGTCCGTGAAAATGGGAATGTCATAATCTCCACGGCGGATCACTTTCTGCTCTGTCTGTCCATTAACATACGGAACGGGCGGTACCGGTATCTTCGGCTCGGATAGTTCTTTCTTCGCCGGTGGTGTTTCCTGTTGCATTGCTTTGGCTTTCGCCTCATTGTTCAGTTTGTATTCGGATATTTCCTTGTTGTACCGCTCCTTATCTACCTCCGCAGCTTCCAGATACGGCTTTTTTCGGTCATCCGGCAGTTTGGACCATTCTTCAGCCATAATTTTTGTGATTTCGATAGGTGTTAAATTGGGATTCTTTTGACGTACACTTTCACGATTCTCGTTCATGTAGCGAACGTAACCTGCACCGGAAGATATACCAACATCGTAATGAGCCATATCATATGCAAAATCAGTTTTCCCACTCACCAGTTAGCGGATGCTTTGGGGCGTTCGCATCTTTCGGCGCTTTTTTTCGTTTTTTCTTCGGCTTTTGTGCAGTTTGTTTAGCCTTCGTCCCACTGTTTGATGGAGCCGCATTGCTGGGCTCGGGGAGTTTTTCCTCAAGTTTTACCACTTCGATCGGTGCCGGTTCCTGTTTCGGCTCATCTAGGACAGCAGTGGATATGTTTTTATCTGGTTCCTCGTTGTTTTGCTTGTCCATTGAAAAGCAAAATGGGCAAAGAATAAAGTTTCGTCTTGTTTGCAAGATTTATTTTATCAACAAACCCAAGCGAAAGTTTGACATATCAGTTGCATCGGGATATTCGCTCGTAAAAGAAACGTTCGTTATCCGAAGATTCCCCTGACTAGGTAGTAGAGTACTTTATAACAGATTGTATAACAGTTGTCATAACACACAGACGTTTGGCAAGTTATTGTTAAGAATTTTAAATAATATTTTCCAATGTAATTTGTTATTTTGGTTCAAGACATATATATTTAACTAACTTATAAATTTAATTTTAATAAACGATTTAACTAATCCACCCCGTCCACTACTGCCGGGATTATGGTGGAAGGATACACTTCCCCCGTATATTATACTCCATACAGCCTACTTAAATATTCATAACTACGTTTGAAGCGCCCAGTTTTTAGTTTTCATAAGAACATCGCTACAAAAACTGGTCCTCTCAGGAATTACAAAAAAAGTAAACAATCTGATGCAGTGACTGTCAAATTTCGTGCACTAGAGGTCGCTCTGTAAAAAAAATAATCCCACTGCAGGGCATATGTTTTGCATTTGTCAAAAACTGTATTGACCGAGTTGCATCACTTACAAAATACTCGGGGCAAGTGTGCGAGCCCGAAATTCGTTCTGTTAAGTTCCCTTTTTATAAACAATATAGTTTTAATTTGCTTTATCACGCCCGTCACCGATAACATCGCAATCGCGAATCGCGCAGAGTGGTGAATTCCTGGTGCGACCGGTGTGTTAAACTGCTCGCCCGCACCGAAATGTGTGGTGGTGTTATTTTCAATTGATTCAATTCATCTTCAATTTGGCCCACTGCATAATCATGATCCGTGTGTGCTATCGAAGGAGGTAGACACATTATTGCGGTGCACACGAGTGACACGAAGCGCCAGCCGTGACCGTTCTGTGAAAAAAGACGTATTCCCAGCAGCACCCGGTCCGCAATCCTACACGATGGCGATGAAACTTCTGCCAAATAGTACGCTAGCCCTGCGCAAATTTAACAAGTACCTGCGAAAGAATGTGAAAGATCAATCGGCCAGCATACTGCGTCTTTGGGGGACCCAGTGTGAGTTCGTGTTTGCCCAGCAATTGCGAAGAAGTCAGCAGATATTCGCCCATTACGCCAAAATCTGGGAGGAACGTGCGTTTCGGGAGCTGCTCAAACGTTTCCGGGGCCAGGTAAGATTCCAAGGCGCTCTGCGATGGCGGGTTTATGTAACAGGACAGCGACGAATCTGCAACGAGGACCCCGAAATCAGCAAGATAACAGTACCTACTTCTCGGTGGCTTTGTGTGTTGTTGTGGGATGGCTCGAAATGAGACGGGTATTATTTTTAGCCCTACCGTACAATAACAAATCTAATCAACAATTCAGACGTAGAGCAACGGCGTATTCGGATTTAGAAACACGCCAATGTATCCGAAATCTTCTTGCTGACGTACGTTTTTTTTTTTTTCATTACGACGCTTTCTATTTCGTAGGTTCAACGGCATGCTAAAGGGTTCATACTATCGTCCGCCACGCTTCTCTCGTTCGATTGGGAACGAGAAAGAATCGAACTCGATGCGGTGCAAGAGCACATGGACGACTTTCAGTTCCTGGAGCGGCTGCAGCTGGAAACGATCTACTGCAGACGGTGCGAGAAACGAAAGCTGATCGATAGCCGGGTGGAAGGTATCAACTACTGTCACTGCCCGAAGAATGTGACGGAGATGTTATCCGCGGAGCGTAATGCATACACTGCCTGGGAACCGTACATTGAACAGCAGCGCATGATAACCTGGCGCCAGGAAATTAAACCGGGCCTGTTTGCCTACAAAGGTATGAAGCTCGTGCGCAGGACATGGTGGAGATTGACCGCTTACGTTTTTTTTTGTTGTTGTTTGTAGTGTATGTCGAGTATCCCGACGTGACGGCCGAGGATTTCCTGCACGTGCAAATAGATGTAGAGTATCGCAAAAAATGGGACAATACCGCCGTCAACTTGGAGGTGATCGATGAAGACTCGGCCAAAGGATCCAACAGCCACATCATCTACTGGGAAGCGCTCTGGCCGGTAAGCCATGGCACAGGGGAGAAACCATTTTTTGGCACCGCTCCTAATGGAACGTTTGTTTTTGTGGATTTTGAACAGAAACTATTTGCCAACCGTGATTACGTGTACAATCGGCGCTTCTTCGTCGACCGCAACCGGCGCGTTATAATGATCGTCAACAAGAGTGTGGAGCATCCGAAGTGTCCCGCGAAACCGCACACCCAGCGCGTGCACGAGTACTGGAGCTATATGGTGATCAAGCCAACAACCGCCTTTAACAAACCGGGCGTATCGTTCGTACTGACATATTTCGATAATCCGGGCCTATCGATACCGAAGTACATCACCACCTGGGTGGCGAAAAAGCAGATGCCCGACTTTCTGCAGCAGCTGCACCAAGCGACCGTGAACTACGCGAAAGCCAAAAAGCAAAACGAAACACGCATCATCGAGTTCTGGGACAAACATAAGGATCCCGGGTTCGAGTACCCTCCGGATACGCTTCTCGGGTACAGTGCGGAAGATTTCAGCGAAGCGCAAAAGCAGGAGGAAGAAACTAGTCTACAGCAAGGTGAGTGTAAGTGGAAATTAACCATATTGTGTTTCACGTCACTCATCGCTCGGTAGCATTTTCGAGAGGCTCTATGGAAGAAAAAGGTGAATGGTTGTATAAAACCCATATTTGCATTTCTTTTCTTTCTCTTTCTGCCCTCCGATGCTCTTTTTCATGATCACATTCGCGGACTTCCACTTACGAATTACCGCTGGCTGCCGGCCCTGCTGTACGTATGTTCCATTTCATATTTCAAACGGTTCAAACACACTCCTTTGCAAAACAGTCGTAGAGAAAAAGTTGAAATTTTGGCGATACATTTTGTTTAAAATAAAGTAGGAGTAGGCGTGGCTAATCATCAAACCAATGAGCGCAGTTAAGAGTTGATGATAGATATTATTATAATGAGCAGGTAACATGGTTTAGAAATAAGTAGAAAATTATAAGGTTTGTTAAATTTTCCACAACGTTACGTTTTTGATTCAGTATATGTAGATTTGTTATGTGATCTTTCCTATTGCTACAATTTAAACCTTTGCTTTGCCATAATATCAAAACGAAAAGAATTGCATTTGCACTACTAAACCCAATTTTTCATTTTTTTTGCAGCCAATTTGAATTATGGCGACACTAAAGCATCTACCAAAACTACGGGCGCAGCGAATGCAAAGTCCATACCAGAAACGACGCAGTTCAATGATAAGAGCAATCCCTGCACCGTTCCAGCGGCAGATGCTACTGACGCTCAACCGGAAGAAGGCGCTCCAGTGAAGAAATCGTCCTGGTGGAGCTATTTATACTCATATATCTACTTCATTTGAAGTGTAGCAGTTTCCTTGGAGAGGGTGCTTTATAAAAAAATAACCTCTCACACTAGGGAGAGTGAGGAGAATGATTTCATCACGAACTCACAGTTAGCGATTTAATGCCGTTTACAGTTGTTTGCCACGCATGTGGTAGCGTAGTGCGAACTTCCTCCCACGTGGTGGATCGAAACGTTTGTAAAGATAGCTCTCGTGCGTAAACGTATTGCAAATACGAACATAAAAAAAAAATCGTCCTAAACATGTAGTAAATCTTCGATACTAGCTATCTTTCGCTAGCTTGATTCCACCAGCGACAGAATAGTGCGGCTTATAGAATACCTCAAATTGGCTCAAATTGATTTCTTTCGGTAGTACTAGGCCATTACGGAAGCTGGTGGGCAGGAACAATGCAATGTTACTGATTAGGAGGGATTCGGATTAAAAGTTTACTCTTTTATGTTGTCAGTGTATGTTTTTTGTAACCACCGTTTTGTTCATTGTATCATGCTCAGTTTTGTAAAGTTATTATTTAAAAAGTCCTGCGTGTACATTTCATTTTTGTAAAGTTGTCGATCAGTCCATGTTTGTAAATATATCCCCATTTGTTAAAGATATTGTAATTTTGGGTGACCATAGAGTGGAAACATTATAGGATTTCGAAATAAGCAAAGTTGTACCTTTGGGCCGAAAGTTAAATAGAACTTAATAACAAATAGTTGAAACAACACATGATATGATTGTTGTTTAGAACAATATCTGTATATCCGAACTTTTTCACAACAGTACGAGTTTCGTTCTTCACCAAACAAGTTTTTTTTAATAACAACCTGTAATCATAGTCGTTCAGTCACTCTTCGCTAGCGGAAGATAGTTCTCATGTGATCTATCGATATCTCTCTTTCTTTTTTCTCTCTCTCTTTTTCTTTCTCTCTCTCTCTCTCTCTCTCTCTGGCTAGACTAATTATGAACTAGACAGCGACAAAATAAATAAATGATATGTATTAGAGTGCCTTACGAACAATGTTTCATGTGAAGAAGAAACAAGAAATGTCATACATTGTCGAATATTTTGTTTGAAATTTATTTTAGAAGTTCCACTTACATGACAAATATCTTGCATTATGTTTATCGTTTTGTGATATATACAAGATGAACAAGAATTATTTGCAACATGACATAAACAATAAGCTATTTTAATTTTCAACCTGTACGGTTTTCTTTCGGGGTTTGACACGCCTGTACTAAAAATAAACCTTTGGTACTAATACAAAGCCAAACAAATGAAAGCGCTTTATCGTTTTCGTTAGTGTAGCAGTAAATCAATCGAATGCGATGTGAAAATGAGAATATAGCATAACTGATAAATGAACAGTCCTGTTGTGACACGTTCGGCACATTACTTGGCCCATGTGGTATCCAAATTCTGTAGGAAAATGTATGACCAAGCCAAGATTACACAGGTAGACAGGCACGAGTATGTAAAGGGCGACCGTTTACACGATGATAGCCTATCATGCTTCTGATCGGTCCACGCTGTCTTCATGCGTCACCATGGTAAACCAAGCCGTTATCAGGGTACCTCATGAAGCTGTCGCTAAGCAACAACGCAGCAACCGATTTCGGTTCTAAAATCGTGCGGGACGCTGGGGAGCGGTGAAGACATATAAACAGGTAACAATGCTATCGATGCACGGAAAGCCTAGTGACAAAGGAAGTGAAACAGACCACCGGAGCGTGCGGTTATCGAGACGAATCGATGCACCGTCTCCAAACGTTCCTTCATAGGAGTAATCAGTCATCGGGTGGTGCGATAAGTTTGGCCACATTTCCGCCTTTTTGCGACGAAAGATCATCGGCCGGCTGTTGATAGCGTGTGGGACAGAATTCGGGAGGCCCGACTATATGATAGGGCGCCGCTTTTGCGCTCGGCGATCAGTTCGCGTCTGGAAGTGAACCCGTTCAAGTGGCACGCGAGAGAAGTTTGCGGTGAACAAACAACGCCTTCCACCATTTGCCATTTCTGTGAAGCGTAGTTAAGCGTGCGTGCGACGGTCAGTTGATTAGTGAAACAAGTTAATCATCCACAATGCTACGTCAAGTGAGCAAATACGAGCTGTTTGCTAAGCAGTTCGATAAACTGCTTGTGCCGCTTTTCTCCACGCAAGCCTCGATTGCGCAGCAACAACGTCCCGTTGGGAGTCGCCAAAAATCTTCCTTCCCGGTTTCGTCAAACGATCATCTACTGGATGGCCGTAAGAATGGATTCGGTAAGCAATTAAATGCGTGCAGTGGTATGAGTGTTTTGGGGTTAAAAGAACAAAACAAAGCAGAGACAAGCAGAAACCGGTTCCTCGATAGCATTTGACTTCACGATTTATTTCGCAAATCTGACGGTATTTAATTTCGCTTGGAAGCTGGATTGTAACTGTAATTATGTTCCATGTTCGAATGCTCCGTTCGTAGGGTCTTGTTCCGATTTTGTTTTTACTGCAATTTACATTGAACATTTCATCATGACACCATGTGCATCCTTGCACCCGAAACCCGCTGCATCTCCGTGCAGTCTTGAACCGCTTAATCGCATCGGTTCCTACGCCTTCGACGAGCAAAAACATTTCCCCCTTTCGTAAACACTCCGTTGGTTAATCTAGCAAAACTGGACTCCGTACATTATCAGCGTTGTATTTATAGCGAAGGACCCCTGCGAATTGATTTTCGCACGTATCTTATCAATATTTCAATGATCGGTTCACTGTTGCACTGTTGAAGAAGAAAAAAATGTGTGCCATTTGTTCAGTATGCGCTTAAAACCGGTTGTCAGGAATTGAACAATCATCGATTGTCTGGTACATTCTATTTTGTTAACAAAAAATCAATGGTCTGCTAAGCTGCACGTGTTGATGATAGGTCGCTTATTATTTTTTTATATAAAAAATGCTTCTGATAGTGAATTAAATAAAAATAGCTTTTTCTAAGATTTTAATAACTTGGTGACCCCTATGGGGTCGTACCACGTTTTAGAATATCTCTATGTGGCGTGTTTTTTTAATTTTTTATTTTTTTGTTACACGAACTGACGTCAACCGCAAGTGCGGAATTCTGTACTGAGAGCTCGTCTCGCTCATCCGCGATTGCGATTGCCGCGACCCAAACACACTACGCAGGGGTTGCGTTGATAATAGTGCGGCGCATGTTTAGTGATTAGTAGTTTAACACGCATTTCCCCTCTCCTTTCTCCTCATTTTGCCCCACCGGATTATCATCATTCTATAACATTTTAAAAGCAAAATGTTATAGCAGTTTGTTTTAGAATTTCTTTAACAAAAGGTTCTAAATGCAGTGCATAAAAACAGTAAATTTTATTTTAAATACTATTCCGAAAATTTTCTCTGTAACGATCTCGTCTAAGTTTTGCCCCGTTAAAAAACTAATCGGAAACATGTTGCACTCAAAATCAAAGTTGCCATAGATCAAATCTAACTATGCCACTATGAATGGGTGTGGCGCAGATTTTTTTTAGGGATGGTTTAGCTAAACAATTATTTGATTTCGAGGATGTTTATACCGTTTCCGTGAAATACCCGAAAAATTGAGAACGTTTAAATTGTATTAAGGTCACGAGATATTACATTTTTCTTCTTACATAAATTAGATATTGAGATAGATATGTTAAACATGCCTACTAAGCATTCACCTCCCGCATAATTCTTATAAATTAATGATATTTTGAAATTGATTGAAATTTTAATTTATAATTTTATTTAAGACCATTAAATTGTATTATGGTCTTGAGACATTACATGTTTCTTTCTAAACAAATAACATATTGAGATTATTAAGCGCGCACTTGTTTCTTCTGTGGGATTTAACAAATTTAATCATTTTGTTATGGTACTATTACTATTCTGGATATTATTGCTATTAATGATACCTATGCTATTAAAAACTGGATTGAGGATTATTGGTTACTTAATATACTGACTTAACATCCTGTCGGAACAGTAAAATTCAGCATGCAAACACTACTATTTGTAGTTGTTAATCATATATTGAGTTTTTTCGTGGTACTTTACGATTTGTTCACTTGCAAGGAAATAACCCAAGATAAGGCATGACAATATCAGTGTAGAGTAGCCGCAATAATTCCTCTCAGTCGATTTATTCAGTATTTATTATGAAAGAACAATGCATCCGTCCGTCCGATTGACTTACCTGCCGCCAGTGGCGTCTATTTTGGCGTCTATTTAAAGAACATTTTTATTTAAAGCCACCACACCAGCACTGACACTCCGAAAACGGATAGCACGGAGCATGTGCGAACGCATGTGCAAATTGTTCGGTGACCCTTCCACACACAGTACCCCCTCATTGCCCCATGGCCAACGCAAGTATGGGTATGCTTGCGTTCTTTCATCCATACGGCGATCGACAGTCGACACCGATCTGCGGCTGGACGAAAGCGTGGGTTAGAATCTAATCAATCCTACCCACTAACTGATTTGTCCTTCGTTTCGGACGCTCATAAGTGAAGTCTCGTGCTGCTGTCGCGCAGTTTACGCCAGTCGCCAAACGGATTCCGCGCAGACTATTTACACCAGCTTTCGGTATTGGTTCGGTATTAAGTGTAAAACGTTCTAAGCGGGGCGGTAAAGGTATAGGGAAAACATTTTCTTAAAAGAGCGCTTGTCCGGTTTTTGTCCAAAGGGCGCGAGTTTTGTTTATCTGGCTACGCAAGTTAGGCATCTTTCTTAAGCAACCCCGGAAAGGATAGGCTTGTGTAAGCATAATACTCAACATCTTCTTTTTACTCTTCCTGTTTGGACCCTTTCAGCTCAGATCAACAGCATGGCTCAAAACGGATACGGACATGCGGCGACGCAGCTGAAAGCTCTCCCCAAATCCCAGGCCGTGTTCGATCGTGAGGACAAGTTCGGGGCACACAACTATCACCCGCTTCCGGTTGCGCTGGCACGGGGCGAAGGAGTGTACGTGTGGGACGTGGAAGGGAAGCGGTACTACGACTTCCTGAGCGCATATTCTGCCGTCAATCAGGGTCACTGCCATCCGAAGATTGTGAAGGCGCTAACGGACCAAGCGCAAGTGCTGACGCTTACCTCGAGGTAGGTACTGAGGGGAGCCCCGCCCGTTGCCCGTGTTTAATTTCCGTCTCTCGGTTTTTGCAGAGCATTCTACTCGAACGTGCTCGGTGAGTATGAGGAGTTCGTTACGGGCCTGTTCGGGTACGATAAGGTGCTGCCGATGAACACCGGTGTCGAGGGTGGTGAGACGGCCTGCAAGCTGGCCCGCAAGTGGGGCTACAAAGTGAAGCAGATACCGGAGAACAAGGCGAAGATCGTGTTCGCTGAGGGTAACTTCTGGGGCCGCACGTTGGCCGCCGTGTCGTCCTCCAACGATCCTAGCAGCTACGCCGGATTCGGCCCATTCATGCCCGGCTTTGAGCTCGTCCCGTACAACGATACGGTGGCGCTCGAGAAAGCGCTGCAGGATCCGCACGTGTGCGCCTTCATGGTGGAACCGATCCAAGGTGAGGCGGGTGTTGTCGTGCCAGACGAAGGCTACCTGCGCAAGGTGCGGGAACTGTGCACCAAGTACAACGTGCTGTTCATCGCGGACGAGGTTCAAACGGGATTGGCCCGCACCGGGCGTCTGCTGGCCGTTGATCATGAGGATGTGCAGCCGGACATACTCATCCTGGGCAAGGCGCTCTCCGGCGGTGTCTATCCCGTGTCCGCCGTGCTGGCCAACGATCCGGTGATGCTGTGCATTCAACCAGGCGAGCACGGTTCCACGTACGGGGGCAATCCGCTCGGGTGCAAGGTGGCCATTGCCGCGCTGCAAGTGCTGGTGGACGAAAAGCTGGCGGAAAATGCGGAACGCATGGGTCAGCTCCTTCGCAGCTCGTTGCGTGAACTGCCGACGGATGTGGTGTCGATCGTGCGCGGTAAAGGACTGCTGAATGCCATCGTGATCAATCCTAACTTTGATGCGTGGGAAGTTTGCGTGCGGTTGAAGGAAAACGGTTTAATCGCTAAGCCGACGCACGGGGACATCATTCGCTTCGCGCCACCGTTAACGATCAACGAAGAACAGCTAAAGGATTGCGTACAAATCATCAAATCCACAATTATGTCTTTTGTCAAGAACTGAGCCGCCAGCCGATTAATGGAAATGCTATGATAAGGGATAAGGACAACGGAAACTAAGGAAACGAGTGTAGTGGTAGTGTAAGACAGATAATCAATGACAGCAGAATTTATATGATATTACGTAATGTTTAAGTTCGCACAAACTTTAAATAAAAGATGGAAATACATTTGTAACAAGTGTGTTTAACTATAATGTGTTTAATAAGAACCAGCAAAGTTCTTAAAAATACTATTTTCCTACACATTATAGTTCATTTACACATTATATTTCACCTATACTTAATAATACTATTTTCTTATGGGTAAAATGCAGTTGTAGCGATCGCTAACGGTCAGTTCAAATGTCAACTGTCATACCGACGTAGCGTTTGCGAAACGCAAAAGCGCCTCTTGCGGCCATACAGGGAAACTCGAAAAACTGCAAAAGTAGAAGACGCGCAATACAAAACCACTTACCGGTTGACCAATAGCAAATAAATATGTCTGTGAGTTGTAAGTTTTCACAATAAAAGCAGTCTCCCACTACGGAGGCCAAGCAGTCAAAGATACCGTTAATCCATTCTCTCCAGTGCCTGTGCTTTGCGGATGAAAATCACCTCACCGGACGGACATCTGTAGCGGTTTGCAACAAAGAGCAACAGCTGATCAGATAGAAACGCGAAACCACCAGTAATGGACCAAACCAACGAAGATGAAATACCTACTTGCCAGGGGCGCTGGCGGTAATAGGATCCACTAGGGAAGCAGGAAGCAGGACCAGGAAATGCCAGCACTCTCTGCTCATCTGTGAACCAACAGGTAGGTAAGGATGATTCAGGCGATGTAGTGCTAAAATTGTCAGTAGTACTAATTCGCTTCATGTAAACATAAGTGGCCGGAATCCGAATGTTTTTTTTAACATAAGCGGCAACAAATGATGGTAAGTACAGTGTTGCAGGAGAATGCTTCATCAGTATTACTAACTCACTGTACTGGCTTATTTGAATGCACTTTTTCCTCTAACATGAATGCTTTCTTGGACGACGAATGGAAGAACTCGATGATACAGCTATTATAAAACTACGGGAGCTGTAGGCTGAACCGGAGTTCTCGTCTGGCACCCTTGGCGTAACTAGTTTGGCCAACCGCTTTGAAACTCAGGTACAAAGCGGTGTGTGTATAAATCATACGCTTGATTACCCTTCAACAACTGTGGATACTAATTCATTATCGGTAACATTAATCCGACAAATTTATGTGCAGCAAAACCTTGAGTCGAACAGTTGTTGACATTGTGTTTGAATAACGTTTGAGCCAGAAAAAATGACTTATAATAAAGAGGATGCGACACACACAACATTTAGCACTTGATGGAAAAGAAGGGAGAACTTTTCTTTATTTGAGAACTTAACCATTGAGCTGATAGAAAAATTGACATTAATATTGAGTCCAGCGTTCTGTTCTTTTAGATGAGCTATAAAGTTACACTATGTATCCATCTTTTTTGTTTGTTGAAAATGTAACGGATTTGTCTTTTACTGTTTTTTTAAATTATAAATTATTTTATTAGTTTTAGAATATGTCAAAATATATGTGTAACATCATGAATGAAAAATAATTTTCACCCTTTATGAATAGTACTGTGTATCAGTTTTTGGTCCATCGCATGAAATATTGAAATATTATTCTGTAATGAAATGGATAAACATTTTCAGCCTATGTTTTGCCTAAGATAATAATAATTTCTACCTACGGTTCACGTTTTGTGGCATTTACATCGCTATTCTACCAACCGATTAGACACGGGTCAATTACAGGAAGTGTATGATCCTCAAAGTCAAAAAATGTTCCAACGGACTTTTTTGACTAACGGCCTCCGTTAAATATACTTAAAAAAAACGATATTTTACGAAGTATTTGATTATTTCTACAATAGTAGTGCATTTTAGTTCGCTATACTGAGAATAACAATGTCGGCAGTTATCGAGAAATAAGTAACCAGGCTTTTATGAAAGATAAAAGTGAATAATTATTTTTATAATGCTTTATAATGCTTTGATTGAAATATGCTGCTTTTAAAGCGCATCAAAAAAACGTTACATTGAAACGTTGTAACATAAAATGGAAAGCATTTACCAGTCTAACAATTGTTTTTGCCGTATTTCAACAAATGGGAGACGTTTTTCTGTCATTGTTGCACCAAGTTTCTAAAAACTAGTTCTCTTAGTTACATGCTTCTGTTCTATTTTTTGCCATAATGCTGACAACATCACAGTAATAGCTAACACGTTATTTCATGATTGAATTTGAAAATGTCATTAAAAAACAAGAACCAAGTGTATCTCTTTGATTTTTAAATACATTTACGTGGTGAGAAAATGTATAAAAACCATGGCAACAGCTTTGTGATTGATCTTTCAGTTATATAACGGGAAGAAATGTTGTACATGACATAAAAAACATAGTAATAGCATTAGAATCTACAAAACCCGCTCAACTTTTCGTTGCATGGTTAAAAAAACACAGTTAGCCTCATAGTTACGTTACGCACTGTATTATGGGTGCGATAAGCGAGACTTTTTTTTATTTGACGCTATCTTGAGTGATGCCTGCGTGATGATCACTATATGAGACGGATGGTGTTACTTGTGTGCATATGTTGCATATGTCTTGCGGACGGAACATTTAGCGGGTTTGAAACAGATCATTAACACTGGCGGATATGCTGAACAACAATTCCGTATCGTGTAATTTTCGACGTTTTACGGATTGTTATAGAATATCTGCATTTGATTACTCCCAGGAACGTGTTTAGCTTGCCACTATTCCCTAAAGCTACAGAATCTTATACCCTTACTTCAATTCATTTAAAAGAAAGCGATGGGACTTTTAGTTTATGTATTATTGTTAATAAATATATCGAGATATTGCAATCGACATTTCATGGATTATGACTTTTCCTTTTCCAATGATTTTAATATTTTTCCGTTATGTTTTTGCAATCTATAATCGTTACTGTTGAAGATTACAAGGTTATGATTGTTTTTGAATCATTCTAACCTAACCCACGACATAAAAAATGTGCCTAACCGGTGACATATCACAATCCAGTAATTATCGTACAGGCTTCTAAAATGGACCGTTAGAACGCTTAATTGTTTGGCTCACGGCATAGACACATGCGAGATCTGGTTTTCCTTTCCTTCTTTGTACTGCAGTATAGCAAGATAAGATTCGTATTCCTCTGGCAGTTGAAGCCGAGAGCTACACTAATCTTAATCAGAAACTTAACCTCTCTTTCGGCTTCATCGATCGTAGGTTAAATAGTCACCATTTTTTTGTCAATAACATAATATGGCTTGTTTCAATGAACCTGTAATTGCTGAACGACAAACCTGAGCAACAAACAGTTTGCCAAATAAAAAACTAACTTAAAACTTAAAAGTTTTATTTTTTTATTTACTTCTTAGCGACTGTATCGATAAGGACTACTGAACCATCGAAATCGAACGAATCCAAAACAAATCAACAGAGCATAAGGAAATTTTCCCATCCGATTAGCGCAAGCAATTAACATGGAAAGGAAATTCCAGGCCATAACAGGTTGAAATTCGCCTTCCGTCGCGGCTGCTGTCAACATGAGGTTGCAACGTGTACAGGCCCAGAGTAACACACACCAACTCAACAGCATCAGTATATGACGACGAAACTCACAGGGAAGATGATTAAATCGCACGTGTAACTGTAGCATGCGCCTACTGCGTTCGTAAGTGTGGCGTGAATGCATAGCGTGCCGTTGATGCTTCCGACGACGTTCATCCCGTAAGGTCATCAAGCCAAGAAACAAAAACGAGACGAGCAAAAAGCATCAAAGCACCCATTGCACGTTGATAAGTTGAGGGGAGGAAAAGATTCGGAGATTATAGGGGAGATTCATCGACCCGTTTTATTCTATTTTTGAAGGAATTTAAATAACGCCTTAAGTTCAGTACGTTTTAACAGACCTCACGCAAAAAGCCGCTCTAAAGTTTTCCAACAAGCATCCACATCTATATTCTCCTAAAAATACACTGAACAACCTCATATCATCGTTAAGTAAAACTATGAATCATGGTGTGGATACCAAATTCGGACTATAATTCATCATTTCAACTACAAATCGAGAAACCCTCAAACCATAGTTCCTTCGAGATATCACTCTTCGTAGTTCCGTCTCCCCATTGCGCATACTTTCCCCTCCCGTAATGGTTTTGATTTAATGAAACAGTACCGAGCGGTTGCTGCTCAGTAAACTTATCATTCCATCCCTTTAGAACGCGTTGCTCGGCTAGGTAAGGACGCCGCGATGGGTCCGTGTGTCACGTTAGTTCCCCCGCTGCAAAGTTCTCCCTTAACAAGCCCCTTAACAATCCCTTAACAACACTATTCTTGTTAAGGGAGCGAAAAGCTACCGTGAGCGAATTTGAGCGCTTTTGAGTGAATGGTGCTCTCTTAAGGGATTCTCCCATTCCAAATGCCTCTCCCCTTCTCTTTCTTTCCAAAGCCCTATCCCTTTCTTTCTTTCCCTAATATTCCCGAGGCAAAATT